>RJWK010046267.1:0-17702 GCA_004363435.1 Platanista minor | reverse complement strand
TGGAGAGTCATGGAAAGCTGTGCAGATAGCTGTCTTCCTCACCATATCTACGCCATGCTGTAGCCGTTCACAATTTAATGCCCACTGCTACTGAATTTATTTACAGTTCGAAGACCTGGAATCCTTTCCTGCAACACAGATCTGGTCCAAGACAGCAATTCCTCCAGTTTTATAGGCTACAAAGCTCTTTGGAGGACTATTTGAGGTGAACTGGCAGGTGCACATCTAATACTGTTATTTGTCTAGGTCTGTACAATGGCATGTGACAATGTTGGGATATTATTATGGAAGGTTTGTTGTGTCAATGCCCACGTGTCTCCTAAAGTGGCATTTACCGTCTATAGATTCCACAGTATCCCAGATCAGGTTCTCAGCTTTAAAGCTTCAAACATTTAACATTTTAAGCACACTTGGTATGAATCCAGCCATCAGGGGCCGACTCCCATTAACTCAGGTGACAAAAGACTGATGTATATACATCAAAGTGCCAGTATTATTTTGCGGTGGGAACTCTGAGCATCCCTTTGATGGAGAGATTTAGGCCAGTATGACGAGCATATGCTCTCTCTCCTGGCAGCTCTCTTTGGGGAGTAAAATTATACTCAGGAGATTCCCTAGTGAATACAGAATCAGAACAAAGAGAAGGAGCTGTCTGATTTAGATAATCACATTGCGTTTCAAGTCCACTCATTGTAGGGCTGGGGTCTGTGGGTTGCTCCACCTGCCTCCTTCATCAGAGCTTGTGTGGGTACCACCCCCTGGTGGATCTGCATGTTTCCTGATTCTGTGTGTGAGGCTGACCATGCTTTCAAGCTCACTCTTTTCTTCTGATAGGGTTCAATATGATTCACTAATTCTCTTGATTGCCTGGTTACAATCACACAGCAAGTCGGCCTTCCTATGGTAGTTTTTGAGTCCTCTTGGATTGGCGTTTTGGGTGTTTCTGACCACATTTCAACAGCCTTGGGTTAACCAGATGACTAACCTCTTACATGAAATGTAGACTCACCAGCGTAGCTCTTTGGGGACAACTTTTTTCCGTGTTCTTGGGGCGTGGTCACTTTGTGTCACCTGCTTTGTCTCTCTACACTGTGGTCCAGGGAAAGTGGGGAGCTTTGGTCTCTTTGTCCTTCGATCCCTGGCATCTCTTTGTTGCCCCTTCTAGGGAAGTTTCCACGTTCAGACAGTTGGTCTTCACCTTTCTTTGCAGATGGCAGGCCGTGCAAATTTGGGGCTTGGTTTTCTTCCTTCAGAAGTCACTCGTGAGCCCTCCTGAGCTCACACGCAAGGCGCAGACTGATCTGCGGGGCCACCCGGGCCTCCAACTGCTTCATCTCAGCTGGGGTTTCCTGACTGTCCTCACGCCCGCCCTCCGCTGCTGCCCTCTCCCGGGCTCCCCTCCCTCTTCTCTCACCTGGTCCTGGTTCCTGGCTTCATGCCTGGCTCACGAAGCCCAGGCGAGCTCTGCCAGCTGCTTGGTGATGGATGACACTCAGGGACATGCTGGCAGTTTGGCCACGTCCCAGGACAGTCTTTGTTAAAACCAACAAAATAAAATGTGCCTGAATAAAGTACTACTTTGAGGAAAAATTTTAAGATGTTTAAAAGTATGTTAAGAATAGTAAATTTCGCAGTATTTCCCAATGCCCAGCACAATGGCTTGGGCTAACAAAACAAAGAAACAAAAGAGCAGAAGTGAATCGTTTTCTCGTTACAAAGATACATTAGATGTAGTTAACTGTTCATAAACACCATGCCAAAACAATAGCATTTTTGTTATCAGAACTGTTGATTAATCAGGAATGTATAAAATTTATCAAATGTTGTAGTTGTAAAAGTTCATCTTCAAACTGATTCTATCATTTTGTTGGCAAGGACACAGCACTGGCTAGAGCCAGGTTGTATAGAATTCACATCTTCTTGTTCTGAGTTTCAGGCTCTTTCCATTATAATTGATGACACAGAATCAGTTCCTTCAGTGATCAGCACCCCAAAGGCAAATGTGTAGATAGACAGGTAGAGGTGAGCAAACTGGCTTAGAACTCAGCCCGAATTGGGATCAAATCCTGGCTCTGCTGGTGCCAAGCTGAGGGACCTTGGGCAAGTTAATTCAGCATTCTGAGTATCAGTCATTTTCCAGCTGAGAAGCTGAAATAATAATAACAGCAAATAATGAGAATTATTACCATATAATAAAGTGGTAATAATGCACATAAAGTACACAAAGAGATTAGTCAAATAATAGCTTTTATTACATACATATGTATTACATCATTATGTAGCCACTGTGTCATCAGTCTAATCAGTGGAGACAGAACAACTGGATGGTCAAGGCTTGTGAGGATGCGTAAGAATTCTCTCTTTATAGAGCAGGGTGTTATCACATGAGCCTGGTGGTTCTCATGGAAGCCTTTGGCTGGAACATCATTTTGGTGTTACTGAATTATATATTTCATAGTTATTTGCTCCAACGGTGTTCTATTTGAATTCCTGAAAGGAAAATGATGAGCTTGAAAGCTAAGTTGGAAAAATAAGTAATTAGATTGAATGTAGGTCATGGTGAACCTGTGTTTTTGAAAATGTCCCCTTTTTGAGAATACAAACAAATCCTGTATTTGTATAGGACTTGGAGTGTATGCAGTGCTTTCACACCTATGATCTCAGCACATCCTCATGATACTTTATGAAATAGTGTGTTATTTATGTTTTCATACATGAAGAAATTGAGCCTCAATTTATTTTTATTAGAATCCCATCTAGGATTCTAATTTCCGGACTTTTCTTCCACATGGTCACCAGCCCTGGAGAAATGATGCCTGCATGTGACTAATGAAAGGTACGCTTCTCGCAAACATGTGCTTTTCTTGCCAAGTGTCTTCTTCATCAGGCTGTCACATGTCGTTGTTGACAACTACAGTGACAAGCACTAAGAGAACGCCTCCTCTGTGTCTGAGACCGTGTCAGTGTTTTGATATGTGTGTGCCAGGCATTGCTTATTTGCTCTTGGACACAGTGTCACCCTTTTTCTCTGCTCTGTATCTCCAGGAATTACCTTTCCCAGGCCACCCTGTCTTCTGACCTCTCCCTCCTCCAGGCAAGGAGACTACAGGGTGGTGAAGGCCTTTCTCCCCGTTCCCATCTGCCTTGTGTGGGCTCTCCACATCCAGCTAGTTCTTCTCTGTGGTGTTAATTCTTCTGCCCCACCACGGTCCTAGCTCCTGCTAGGGACCCTGACGCCTGGGCTCTGTACAACTACCACCTTCCTTTGACCTGCTGGCAGCCAGTCTCAGAATGAGCTCTTTATTCTCTTTGGTTCCTCTTAGCTCTTACCTCCCCTGTGGAATCAAACCCCTGCCTTGAATTCTGTCTCTGTGAAAGACCTGGAGTGGTTTTGTTTCATTACCAGTCTATGCAGCTACAGCATGATATTTACATCTAACGTTGACAGCATTCCTGGGAGGAGGTAATACTATTATCTCTGTTTACAGACAAGGAAATTGAGGCTCGAAAGAGGCAAATGATGTGGCCAGCCTCATACAGTCCATAAATGGGAACTCGGGGGCTCAAATCCAGCACTCTCCAGATGACACGTGACTCTGATTGAGTGCATTCCAGTGTCGGGCCTTGGGACCTGAGGGTGCCTATATGCACCACCCCTTGTGGCCCCGGTTACAGATGAGCGCCCAGAGTTCAGAGACATTAGCTCGCCAAAGGTGCAAAGCTAGTAAGCAGCAGAGAAGAAATTCAAACCAGATCTCTTCTGACTCCAAGCTTGTTCTTTCTACTCCTACAAGCGCTTCCCAAAAGTTAGTGTGTATCACAACTGCAGTGGTGTGGTGTGGTTGAGATATAAATTCCTAGTCCCTACCCCCAGAAATTCCAGTTCAGTAGCTTTGAGAAGGGGCTCAGGAACAGGCGCTTTGCACATCTGCCCTAAGTGATGCTGAGGCAGAGGGTGTGGGAACCGCATGGGGCCAACCTCAACCTCCATGCCTCCCGCCACCCACCTGTGACACCCATGTAGCCTCTGCATCCTCTCCCCACCTGCCTCAGTTTCCTTGTCTGTAAAGTGAAAGGCTGGGCTGGATAATCTCCAAGGTGATCCTAGGTCTCTGCTGAGTCCCCTATGCTGCCAAGGGGACCACTGCTGTGCCACTGAGCCCTCCCAGGGCACAGCTGAGGGCTGGGGGTCTGGGGTTTCTCATGGATCCCCCAGGCTGCGAGATCCAACAGGAACCCTGTGGCTTAAGAGTAAAGGAAAGCCCTGTTTATCCGTTTGCAGTAGTTGGCAAACTGGCATTTAAAAAAGGCAGTGAATTGGGGGGTGCGGGTTTTAATTCAGGGAGATATACGAAGAGCTCAGTGTTGGCTCTGAGAGGTCATTAAATAAGTTTTGTTCCCACACTCTCTGGAAAAATGATGCTTCATTAAAATGGCAACATGAGGTGTAGAGAAAACGGTGCAATTGGGAACCCTGAAAAGACGCATTCACTAGGTCCCGCTTAAAATGTAAAAGGGGTGTAAAGAAAACACATGGACATTCTCTTGAGGCAGCTGAGCGATACAAAGCACAGGCATCTTTGTCTCCTTCTTGAAAACTTCCACAATGGGTTCTCCTTTCTTCCTCTTGGCTAATCTCTACTTCTAAGAGGTGTTGAGTTTCCGCCAAACTTTCGGCTCCGCTCGCATCAAAGGCTGCCGTGTCGTGAATAGTCAGCTCTCACCTACCGATCCTGTTACTCACTCCTGCCCAGCGCACTTAGGTCATTCCCCATAATTAGCTCACAGAATTTCCAGGCGGGGTCCGGGAGCATCAGTCACAGGGATGAAGGGGAGGTCGGCGCGTGGGAACCGCGGGAGGTGCCGGGCACAGAGCACGCAGTGGTCCCTATGACCCAGTCGCCACAGATCTGCCCACGCGACGCTGCGATGCTGCCTCGGTTCCCCTCCGGCCACATCTGTGCTCGACAGACAGGTCGTGTTCGTTTCCGCACAGACTCAGAGGTGCAGAATACCCCATGGGGGGAGGCAGACGAAGTTTCCGTTTCTGCTGTGTCATGACCTCTCTACCTGGTTTCCAAATGCGTCTGGCTTCCAGGTTGGGGTTTTCTTTGTACCGTTAGCGGTTCTGCGCTTGGGGGTGGGCATGCAGTTGGGGGTTGGCGTGTTTAACAACTAATGGTACGAGGGAGACTTGGCTTCTGCTTTGGGCCCCGCTGCTTTCTCCTTAAAGCCCTGATTTCTCGTGTTTCATTGTTTCATCTGTAACATGAGGGTGATGGTTCAGAATTATTAGCTAATAATGAATAAGAGCGAGGTCAGAACACTTTGAAAATACAAAATAACTTTACGTATGACATCCTCGGTTGCTGTTTACTAATACCCTCTACCGAGAGTCTGGGGTCTTGTTGGTGCAAGTGCCCCAGGCGGCCTCTTCCCCCGAAAGCTGGTTCCTGCTCTCTGATGCTTCAGAAAGCGCTGGGGCCTGCGAAACTGTGAGTTCAGCGCCAACCTAAGTCCGGTCGGTTTTGATGCCTGTGTACCGTGTGCCTGTTCTCTGGGACCACCACTCAGCACCACCTTGCCCAGCAGCTGAGTGCCCTGCCGCGCATAGGGCAGGAGGAGGGCTGGACTCCAGCTGAGGGCGAGGGCCTGCTCCCGGGGGCTGTGTGCCGCTGCGCCTGGGGCACTTCCAGATCCTGCAGCGCAGAGAGGTTTTCCTGGCGGAAGGGAGGGCACTTTGACACTGCAGAAAGCAAGTGGCCCAAACCTAGTGAAGTCTAACGCAGCATCAGGTCTATGCTGTCCCCTGGTGGTCGTATATTGTACTACAGGCAGCTCTCGGAGTCGCTGTGAAGTTACCATGAGCTCTTCTTTTCCTATCCGGCAGAATGGAAGTCCAGAGACTTCAGGAGTCAGTCAAGATAGCCTCAGGGCAATGAAAGCGTAGATCTAAATCTTCTCATGGGCCTGAATATAGAGCTTTTATTGTAGGAGCCATTTAGTCTTTACCTGGTAAGGTGTACACACTAGCAGAGAAGGCCAGAATAAAAATGATGCATTTGATGGGTTTAAGTTGCTTTAGACGGTTATAATTAAAATTATATTATTTAGCCTCTTTTGAATCTAGTCTGTTTTGACTTTGTTTTTGTTTTTGCGGTACGCGGGCCTCTCACTGCTGTGGCCTCTCCCGCTGCGGAGCACAGGCTCCGGACGCGGAGGCTCAGCGGCCACGGCTCACGGGCCCAGCCGCTCCGCGGCATGTGGGATCTTCCCGGACCGGGGCGCGAACCTGCATCCCCTGCATCGGCAGGCGGACTCTCAACCACTGCGCCACCGGGGAGGCCCTAGTCTATTTTGACTTTTACCAAGTTTGTTTTCGAGTTCCATCTCATTTTTATGGTTTTACAATAGTTTTGGGGGAAGAGAACGGTCTAACGGTTTTAATCCCTGTTTCACTGATAGGGAAACAGAGACAGGGGCCTAAAGTCTCTGCAGAGTCAGGCTTACAGGTCTCTGGGTCCCAAATCAGAAGTCATAAGTGGGACAGGGTGACCAGGGGCAGACCTGGAGAGCTTTCCTCTTGGATTCATGGCCGCACACCCTCCACTTCTGCACATTCCTGTCACTCACACTAGGAGTGTTTCTAGTCAGCTGTGTATGCTATGTTAGGCATTTCAAATATGTTTCTGGAAGTTGTCAGGGCTGCTCTCTATGAGGCCTGAAGGCAAAATTCAATGTTTGTAGTAAATAAGTACTAAAATTATACCAGCTATCGAGAGGATGGATTATTTCCAGGTTGCTTAGCCATATTGGCTGAGTGTGGAATTCAGCAGTGGTGCCAACATATTATACACAAGAATTTTGTATTCCTGGGCTCTGAGAATCACACTGAAGGTGGTGGTGCAGAGTCTGCTGGGCAGGATATCCTGCTGGGCAGGATATCAAGGTGTGGTCAGCAGGGTTCGAGAAGTTTATGGAGATGCAACAGAAGGTTCTGGAAACTTTGCTGAGATGGCACTTCCCTTGGACTAGTTCTGGAGACTGATATAGAGGAGATGGGCAGCATCAGAAGCTAGACTTACAGTGTTTTACAAACCGTGGGCTCCAAGGAATGTTTGTTCTTCCAGAATCAAAGCCACCTGTATATGGGATTCTCTCTTCCCATCTCTCTAAGTCTCTGTTATGGGCTGAATTGTGTTCCTCCAAAATTCCTACATTGAAGTCCTAACCCCGGTGTCTGAGAATGTGACTTTATTTGGAGACAGGGCCTTTAAAGAGGTAATTAAGTTTAAACGAGTTCATTAGGGTGAGCCCTCGTCCAGTATGACTGCTGTCCTTATAAGAAGAGGAAATTAGGACACAGACATGTACAGAGGGAAGACCATGTGAGGACACAGGGAGAAGATGGCCAAGCAAGCCCAAGGAGAAAGACTTCTGCACAAACCTACCCTGCTCTGACACCTTGATTTCAGATATCCAGCATCCACAATTGTGAGGAAATAAATGAATGTTGTCCAAGCCAGCCGGTCCACGGTACTCTGTTACGACAGCCCGAGCAACTAAAAGAGTCTCCTTTTGGATTTAGGGAGTATGACTGGAGGACCCATCTACTCAGAATCAATACCAACCAAGTGAAAACCATCAAGCCACTCTGTAAGGAACTAAAACATCTTGAAAAACAGGAAAGTGACTTGTGAAATAACATCTGGTTTGAATGGCATCCAGTATCTTTTACTAGACAAGATATACTAGCATGATTTCTGGAGAAAAGCCCAAATACATGCCCCAAATATGTACACCACAGTAAGGATTGAATATAAATCTTTTTTCCCCTGGCTCGATGGTGTCCTGTGGAAGGAATCCAAATAATATGAAAAATGTCTTCAAGTCTTAGTGAATCATGCAGCCAAGTTTTATGGAATCAAGCAACAAAGCTATCAGTTACTACAAGAAAATAATATTTGCCTACGTCACCCTTAATTTTTCTTTAAGCTGCTCTGAGATCTCTGGTATTTAGCTTATAGGTTACATTATTTGATGAAGCTCTACAAAAGATTTAGTAAAAAAAAAAAAAAAAAAAAGGAACCTAAGCACCCAAGACTCGGAATCCAGCAAATGCAGCTATTCTGCTTGGTTTCATCAATGGTGGCCACGAGGTGGATGTTGGTGATGTCATAATTTTTACTGAGTGTTTCTCATGGCAAAGGCACTAAATCAAGTGCTTGAAATAGGTCACTTAGCTTTCACAGAAACACTAGTAGATAAGACATGGCGTAAGGTAGCTGTTCAGTCTTGGTCCCCGCTACTACTCAGCCTTGTGATCTTGAGCAAATCACTTTACTTTCTGTGACTCAGCCTTCTCATTTCAAAAGTTTGTTGTTAATGCACGAAGTGCTTGCAGTAGCCCCTGGCACAGGGTAAGGTTTCAGTGAGTGTAGGTTGCCGGTGTTTTTCTTTTTTCCTTTTTTTTTTAAATTTCATTTTTGGCTGTGTTGGGCCTTCGTTGCTGCGTGTGGGCTTTCTCTAGTTGCGGCGAGCGAGGGCTACTCTTCATTGAGGTGTGTGGGCTTCTTCTCATCGCGGTAGCTTCTCTTGTTGTGGAGCACGGGCTCTAGGCACGTGGGCTTCAGTAGTTGTGTCATATGGGCTTCAGCAGTTGTGGCTCGTGGGCTCTAGAGCGCAGGCTCAGTAGTTGTGGTGCACGGGCTTAGTTGCTCGGTGGCATGTGGGATCTTCCTGGACCAGGGATTGAACCCATGTCCCCTGCATTGGCGGGTGGATTCTTAACCACTGCGCCACCAGGGACGTCCTGGTGTTTTTCTTAATGTCCTCAGATGAGGAAACAAAGGGCAGTAGAGATGTGAGGCACTTTGCTCAGTACCTTGGGTACCACTGTGGAGGGGAGTCCAGGCAGGCACAGTGCTCAGGCTCTCCAGCACTTCCCATTTGGTGATACTATCCTTTGCAGGTACTTGTGACCTTATTCTTTCTGGGACACACGTGAGGGTGATCTTAATATGTGTGGCATGTGCTCCTTTATCCCTAAATACGTCCATGTGCATTCTCTAAAAACAAGGACATTCTCTTAAAGAGCCACAGTAAAATGATCAAAATCAGGAAATTAACATCGATTAATAACATCTCATCTACAGACCTGATTCAAAATTTGCCAACTGTTATATTTATGTCCTTTATAGGAAAATCAAGTAATTATTTTCGGGTCCAGGATCCAAGCCAGGGTTCCACCTACATTTTACTTAGTTGTTCTGTCTCTTTAGTCTTTTTTTCATCTGGAACAATTCCTCAGCTTTTAAAAAAATTTTTATTTTTTGCTTCATTACCTTGACACTTTCAGAGCACAGGCTCTTTATTTTGAAGATGGTTCCTCAATTTGGAAACAGATTTATTTTTAGTGTGCACTTTCTGGAAACACAGCAAATTTACCTAAAGGAATGAGAAAATAGTGGGAATATATGAGATATCATAAGAGACACCAGGTGGGAATATTTTGAGGTAGGTGGATCTTCTGATAACACTTAAATTGAAATATATTGGTGGATATCTTGGTTGACCCTGGTACAAAAGTAGTTCACTTTTAGTCTTAATAAATCAGTTGCTTCATATGTAAGATTATGGGTTTGATTTCTACGGTCTCCAGTATTCCGTCTGGCTCTGGAATTCTTCTTATACTTTGAAATTGTGATACACTGTTAATGGTGCTATTTACGTGCTTTCTTTACGTGTTCCCATGCTGGCTTCCCCTCGGAGAGGAGTATCCTAGTTAACATCGCTTATCTCCAACCATTCAATTCTCTCTTCCTCTAACCATTACAATTTTTATTCCATTTTCTTCACATCCTCAAATGCCTTATTTTTTTTTGCGGTACGCGGGCCTCTCACTGTTGTGGCCTCTCCCGTTGCGGAGCACAGGCTCCGGACGCACAGGCTCAGTGGCCATGGCTCACGGGCCCAGCCGCTCCGCGGCATGTGGGATCTTCCCGGACCGGCTCATGAACCCGTGTCCCCTGCATTGGCTGGCGGACTCCCAACCACTGCACCACCAGGGAAGCCCCAGATGCCTTATTTTGACCATGCTTCTGCTATGTGGCTGCTCTTGGAATGTAGAAATGCCTCGGATGCTAGGACTCTGGTTCCCAGACATTTCTTCCATCAAGGAAACGACCGGCTCCTATGGAACAGCACTGCCCCAGGGCTCTCAGCTTACCACCACTGCACGAGCTGCTGGTGGTTTATTCTTCCCAAGAAACCACTTGCTGTGTATACACACCTGGCAGGAACTGAACCACCTGCTGAATGACAGTACAGACAAGGGGTGGCCACAACGCCATTGTTTCCTGGCTGGCGGTTCTCAGGCACACTTTCTAGATGTTAATTCCAAGGGCTCTATTTGCTCCTTTTGGGGTAAAAGAATGAGGCAAAAGGCCCACTGGAATGTTAGACTTTGGAAATGAGTCAGAGAATAATGATGCTAAAGAGAAAGATGACATTTTGCTAACAATGACACAGAGAAGGTGCAGAGTTATTGTTGAAATGGGAAAGAACTGGCTGTTTACTTAAAAGGTGGGAAGGAAGGTTGGGAGTCTACATAAAAAGGAAAATGTGAGTTCCAGAGAGCCATCTGCTTGCTAGTTACAGAACGAATGGAAATAGAACAGTTTGCACATTACAAAGCACTTTCAGTACCCATGCCTCCATGCACCCGTCCACCCATCCATTTGTTATCTATTTATTCAGCACTTCCCCGCTTCCATCCTAGGCCCCAAGGATGCAGAGGTAGAAAAAGGAAAACCTCAGTCCATTCAGTGGGGCAGGCATCGCAAAGGGTAATTACAGTGTGGTGTGGTAGGAGCCGTAAAGGGGCCATTGATGGGATGTTGGGGGTATAGAAGGACTAAGTCAGGAAATGTATATGGAATAGGAACATTTCATTAGGATCTTGCAGTATGTGTAGGAGTTTGCTGTGTAGATGAGAGGAAAGATTGCATTTCAGGTACATGCAAGGCCTGGCGTTACAGGAAGCGATCTTGTGAGGTCGGGGGAGGCAGAGCCCTTGGCTTTGACTGGCTCTGTGGGTACTTAGAGCCAGGCAACATTTGATTAGGGAGAATCAGCCCAGCTAAAGTCAGGAGGGGGAGACACTAACTTAAGCCCCCTCGCCGTGCCCTCCTGGGCCTTCCTGAACCTTCCTCCTTTGGTTTGTTGGAGGGAAGGGGCTCTGAAGGTATTTGTTTAATGAAAGAGAAAAATGAATAACAGTTTAAGAGAGTTGTTCTCACCCAGGGCTGCACTCCGGAATCTCCTCGGGAAGTTTTTGAGATTTACGTGGTCAGACCATTGTCCAGAAGCTCCGACTCAGAGGCCTGGGTGGGCCCAGCACTGACTCCCTTGACAGAGCTTCTGAGGTGTGTCCTTGGTAGAGACCATCTGCTATATGTGTTTCCTCTACCAGGAGTATCTGCCTGCCGGGGGAAAGGATATTGGGTGCCCTCCGTCCCTCTCGGAAGATAGGCCCCGCGGAACCTCTAGGAGGAAACCTCTCGTTCTGTCTCCCCTGTGCTGGGTGTAAACTCTAACGATAGGACAGCCACTCCCTTCCCACCAAATGTGGCTCAATTCCAGGAAATACTTTCAAGTAAGATTTTCTAATCTCCTCTAGGGTCTCAGACTCCATTTACATCATAACATTCTGTTAATTTTTATAATGTTTTTTTTTTTTCTTTCTTTTTGCGGTACGCGGGCCTCTCACTGTTGTGGCCTCTCCCATTGCGGAGAACAGGCTCCGGACGCACAGGCTCAGTGGCCATGGCTCATGGGCCTAGCTGCTCTGTGGCATGTGGGATCTTCCCAGACCGGGGCACGAACCCGCGTCCCCTGCATCGGCAGGCGGACTCTCAACCACTGCGCAACCAGGAAAGCCCCCTATAATCTGGTTTTATCATCAAGTTGGAGGCTGAGAAGAGGCACATCCAGGGCTTTTGGGTGCTGGTTCTGCTCCATTTCGTGACCGAATGCTGTTTCCATGGGATGTTCACGCTGTAAAAATTCAGCGTGCTGCTCACTTACCACGTGTGTACTTTTCAGTCAATATGTGATATATTATTTTTTCCAGTTTCTTTGTTTTAAATTGAAGAATAGGTGATTAACAAAGTTGTGTTAGTTTCAGGTGTACAGCAAAGTGATTCAGTTATATATATACATATATATGATATATATATATTCAGCTTTATATATACATATATTTCAGATTCTTTTCCGTCATGGGTTATTACAAGATACTGAATATAGTTCCCTGTGCTGTACAGTAGGTCCTTGTTGTCTATTTTATATATAGCAGTGTGTATCTGTTAATCCCAAGTTCCTAACTTATCCCTCCCCTTGCCCTTTTTGTAACTATAAGTTCATTCTCTGTGAGTCCGTTTCTGTTTTGTAAATAAGTTCATTTGTATCATTTTTTTAGATTCCACATATAAGTGTTATCATTTGATATTTGTCTTTCTCTGTCTGACTTACTTCACTTAGTACGATCATCTCTAGGTCCATCCATGTTGCTGTAAATGGCATTCTTTCAATAAGTGAATTATTTTAGAGATGAAGTCGTAATGAATGCAGAGCCCGTGTTCCCCTTGGCCAAACCCCTTGCAGTGGGCATATTCCCAGGATGGCCCCGGGCGGCTCTGTGCTTTGGCAAGGATGTACCTTGGGGTCCAGGCAGCGGCACAGTCCCCCATGTGTGGAAGGCTCCAAGGGCTGTGGGAAGGGAAGACTTGGATTTCCTGACTTTTGTCCATTGATGGTCTCACTCACAGAGTTGCATTAACTTGGTTTTGTAGGCTGAATGAAACCACTGGCAACTTTCTGATTTGTTTTTTCAGCCCGAGTAGAGGCTGGTAACTAAGCCAGGAATTCCCAAACTTTCCCAGGCCAGCGTGGAGACACACTGGGACGTCTTTTTCTTCTCCCCCGTCCATCTGCAGGCCAAGTGTGCTTTGGTCAAAGGCAAACTCTGAATTGAGCTTTGTGCCAGTCTCTGGAAAGACACCCAAGAGCGTGTGATAGGGAAAGTGACAGCGGTGGTGGCAGCGACATCTGCAGTGCTAGCTCCATCCCTATCTGCCACAAAACGCGTGTGGGCACGCTTTATGAGAACAATCCACCCGCCAGAGAATGGAGCTTTTGACATCAGCTGAGGTCCGGGCTGCCTTACAATGAGAGGCCTGTTGGTGAAAGGGAGACTGTTTAATGAACTGAGAATCAGAGGCCAGCTCTGGCCATCTGGACTGAGCATCTCTGGAGCAACTTATCACTGTAAATGGCTACACTGAAGCACGTTGCCTTTCCAAGAAAGCAATTGCAACAGTAAATTCATATTTCAAAATCGTGCACAATAAACTCATATTTCAAAATCGTGAACCTTTAGATATTTGTGTGTGTGCATGTGTTGGAAAGCATTGTATAAAGGTTAGATATTACCACCTTAATTAGCACGGAAGCCTGAAAAAGCATCCCACTTTTGGTTCTGAGGTCAGTAACAATAATGGCTTTTTCTTGACACCAGGTAGCCATGTCCTATCAAGGATGTGAAAACACTCTCTGAAAAATGAAATCCATTAAAGCCCTAATGATCAGGTGAGGGAGGCAGGTGATCACGATTGTCACCACTTGGCTGGCAAACCACTGAGACCCAGGGAGGATGATGACTCACGACCAAGGTCGAGTGGCAGGTGGGGGGTGGAGCTGATAGCTAATTGTGTCCTCCAGCCCCTGGCGCTGGGGAAGGACATGCAAAGCTGGGGCTGACTTTTCCTGGCAGGCTCACTCTTCGCAGTCGGAATGCAGGTGGCACTGTTGTGATTCCTGGCGTAAACTTCAATGCGTCAATGAGCATGTTGGCTGGCGCCAGGCCCCAGCTGAGTCTCACAGTGCAAGACCTGGGCTTAAGCGGTGCATGCCGAGGTTCTCCTAGCAGCGTCTCATTTATTAGCTGTGTTGGAAAGAAATCCCTCGCAGCTAACCGGGTACCTCTGGATTTTAACAGCTGTGGTTTATAAGGGATTGGGGAGAGGGTTGTTTTCAAAGTGCCTTTCAGAAAGTATCACCTTAGAGGGGAGTTTCCCTTCTGATCCAGGAGGACGACTGGCACCAGTTCTTTGCTCAGAAAACCAAGCCCGCAAGAAATATCAGGTTCTATTTTCTTACAACCCATTTTAGCAAGTGTGCCTTCACACCACCTTCCCGTCTCTTCCCCTTTGTTGGCAACAGTCCTGATTGGAAGGGTTTTAAGTCCAACGTGCCTTAGAAGGTGTCCCGCACAGACTGCGTGGCTGGGGGCTGGCAGTCGCGGTTGGATCGGGGAACCTCGAGGGTCCATTCCAGTCTGAGAAGTTATGACTTCAGAACGAATGCGTCTCAACTCCCAACATGAAACGGGAATAACTACCAATTACCAAGTACTTTCCGTGTTCCAGCCCTGTGATGAGATCTTAATGTGTTACTCTGAATTCTAACAAAATTGTTGTGAATATCACCCCCAGTTCACAGATGAAGAAACTGAGGTTTAGAGAAATTAAAAACCTGATAACACAGGTTTAAGATTTCGTAAGTGACAGTTCCCTGGGAGGTGATTCCAGACCAAGCTAATTCCGTGCTCTAAACCCACAAATTAACCAGGACGAACTTTAGTCGCCTTGTGGTTCCCTCTTGTCAGATGAGCTTAGATATCCAGCTCTCAGGGGAGCTGGTGCTAGTCTCTTGTCATACTCAGTGTTGAAATCAGAGAGGAAAACCCCAGACAAAGGCTGCGGAGGTCCTGGTGCACGAAAACTCCTCTCAGCTTCCCATCCTCCTGCCACTCAGAGATTCTCTAACTGTAAATACAAATGCCCTTGAAGAGATAACGCATTAATTGTCACCCATTAACACTATTGTGTAAATTAGTGTAATTTAGCAAATGCTCGAAAGGAAGAAACTCAAGGTCCCTAGGTCCAGATTAATTCCGACACGAGCACCAGCACTGGGGAACTCTGAGACGTCTGTCCAATAAAGATTTGTTGACTTAATGCACAGTTTTGCTTTCCAGTGGGTCGAAAGCATAATATTTATTAGAAGGAATGCTTAAAATTCTTACCTGTGTGTATGGAGAACACGTATAATAAACTACAATTTATTTTTAAAATATGGTCTGAGAAGTCAGATATATTATACATGTAAATATACTTTTTTCCACAAAAGGAGGTATCTATATCTATATATCTTTATCCATATTACATATAGACATCTATATCTGTCTCTTTCTCTCTCTGTATATATTTGCTTTTTGTGAAAAAATTATCCCTACCGTCTGATCCCAAGGGAATATTATTTCTCATCCAGTCTGTGACTAACTGTATTATGAAGTAATGCTTCCTGTCTTTCGAGTGGGGTACAGGTCCAGTAGCAGTCTACCCGGACTACTTTTAGCTGTAAATGTTTTGTGACATCAAAAGTCACTTCTCTTCCACAATTAGCTCTAGAGGTTTTATGCAAATAATTAAAACTTCTTTGTCATAAAGGAGATGATAATAATAGCCACGTGGCCTTAAGCCGTGTGAAATACGCAAGTACAATCTGACACTCATGGTGAAAAAGACAATATTTTAGAATAATTCAAGCTTTGCAGTTTGTTTTAACTTTGGAATGAAAATGAACTCAAAAGTTAAAAAAAAAAAGAAAATGGCTTTATTAGATGTCAGGGTGTTGAGACACAAAGTATACAAGCAGATACTGCAAGAATATAGCTTCATCTCATCACTCAATGCCCATTAAAAAATCAATACCAAGCTCAGATTTCATCCATGAAGCTAATATTTTTTTCAGATTTTATGAGGATTTTTTCAACTTTGATGTTTTCCGAAATGCACTGCAGGCTCAGCTGGAAATTGCCTGATGATGCTGAGTGAGGAAGATGTCAGCCTGCCTCCTGCTGGCTGCCAGGAAGACGAGGTTGGTCTGAGCTGGATCAGGGGCCTGCTGACAGTGCGTCCCACGCGGCCCCAGGACACCCGTCAGCAAGGGTGTCACTGAGGCTCTGCGAATCTTGTAAAATGAACAACCCCCCCCCCCAACCCCCCCGACTCTGATAAGATCTTTCTCGCTGACATTTTAACATTTGAAAGATGTCATGAAAATTTCAGATGGCTACGTAGAGAAGCAAGATCTACTCCACTTTTAATGCCTACGAGTAGTTCTTTCTCTTTTTTTTTCAACAAGAAAAGGGAGCATGGCAAAACTATTTTGGAAAATATGAGCAGTGGAAGTACCTCGTTAGATGGGGATGCAGGAGGGAAGGGTGTGGCGAGTGGGGCTGCCAGGGCTGCACGGCACACTCCCCCACCTGGTGCTGTGTGTTCTGAAGTCAGCATCCTTCAGCAGGGCTCGGTGGTGCTTGGCTCTTTAAGGGGTACGTGTGCTCCAAGGCTAATGCAGGTGGAAGGCTACTCTGCATCTCTGAGTTTTTCTAGAACTATTGCTCTTCCCTTCTCCTTTATATAATTTGACTCTTGGCTGCTTTTCTGATCAGTAGTATTGCCTCAATCTACTGAAAAGGGAAAATATTGGTGAAGTCAATCCATCGGTCAATCAAGCAATCAATTTTGATGTCATGTAATGAAACATCTGGTGCAAGAGAGTCTGGCTAAAATAGGATTTCAAAGGGATAATAATGGAAATTTAATCACGAATCTATGTATTTTCAACACTGACGTTTCACACAAACATTGGTTGTAAATCTCCAACATCACAATGTTTTTGTCTTATTACATCTCATTAATTATCTTGTTAAAATAATAGTGTAAGTCTTCCAAAATTCTTTTGGAGCTGGCTGGATAAGTAAATCATAAATTAGTGAAAGAATATACATTTCTGTTTGAAGTTAGGTCCCATCCAACTGAAGAAGCCCTAAATTGCTCCCCATCTTAACTCTAATTACAACTTCTTTCCTTCATCCCTTGTTTTTTTAAGATGTTGGGGGTAGGAGTTTATTAATTAATTAATTTATTTTTGCTGTGTTGGTCTTCGTTTCTGTGCGAGGGCTTTCTCTAGTTGTGGCAAATGGGGGCCACTCTTCATTGCGGTGCACGGGCCTCTCACTATCGCGGCCTCTCTTGTTGCAGAGCACAGGCTCCAGACGCGCAGACTCAGTAGTTGTGGCTCACGGGCCTAGTTGCTCCACGGCCTGTGGGATCTTCCCAGACCGGGGCTCGAACCTGTGTCCCCTGCATTAGCAGGCAGATTCTCAACCACTGCGCCACCAGGGAACCCCACCCCTTGTTTTTATCGAGTCATTGTTCTCCTACTCACTCAAGCAGAACGTTTGGGGATCCATCATTTATTCATCTCTTTGTTTTCCTGACCAGCAAATATTTATTAACACTAAATGTTAGGCTCTGGCACCTGTCTTCCCAGGTTCTAGACTCAGACTACAACAGTGCAAAAAACTGATAAAAGATCTCTGCCTGGGCTTCCCTGGTGGCGCAGTGGTTGAGAGTCCGCCTGCTGATGATGCAGGGGACGCGGGTTCGTGCCCTGGTCCGGGAGGATCCCACATGCCGTGGAGCGGCTGGGCCCGTGAGCCATGGCCGCTGAGCCTGCGCGTCCAGAGCCTGTGCTCCGCAACGGGAGAGGCCATGGCAGTGAGAGGCCCA
>RJWK010046266.1:0-17703 GCA_004363435.1 Platanista minor | reverse complement strand
TTTTTCAGATAGACTGCCTATTTCCTCTTCATTTGTTAGGTCTGGTGGGTTTTTATCTTGCTCCTTCATCTGCTGTGTGTTTTTCTGTCTTCTCATTTTGCTTATCTTACTGTGTTTGGGGTCTCCTTTTTGCAGGCTTCAGGTTCGTAGTTCCCGTTGTTTTTGGTGTCTGTCCCCAGTGGCTAAAGTTGGTTCAGTGTGTTGTGTAGGCTTCCTGGTGGAAGGGACTAGTGCCAGTGTTCTGATGGATGAGGCTGGATCTTGTCCTTCTGGTGGGCAGGTCCACGTCAGTTGGTTTGTTTTGGGGTGTGGCTTTATTATGATTTTAGGCGGCCTCTCTGCTAATGGGTGGGGTTGTGTTCCTGTCTTGCTAGTTGTTTGGCACAGGGTGTCCAGCACTGTAGCTTGCTGGTCTTTGAGTGAAGCTGGGTGCTGGTGTTGAGATGGAGATCTCTGGGAGACTTTCGCCGTTTGATATTATGTGGGGTTGGGAGGTCTCTTGTAGACCGGTGTCCTGAAGTTGGCTCTCCCACCTCGGAGGCACAGCACTGACTCCTGGCTGCAGCACCAAGAGCCCTTCATCCACACGGCTACTTTATGTTAGGCTCCTTGGTGCTAGATGCAGGATGAATAGCATTCTGACAGAGACAGGAAAATGGGTGGCATGGGCCAAAGGGTAGGCATTCTTGTAGCAGAGACTGCTGGGTTCAATGTGCAGGCTCCTTTCATATCTGCCCATTGTACTACTGTGTTGGGAAGGAAAATCAATCTCTTTGAGTCTCCGTTTTCTCCGTATGCAGCCACCTTTCTCCAACAGCTAAGCCACAGTACTCTGCTCCCGCCTTAGGAAAAATGGTCAAGCTCTGTATAGGTTTAAGGTAACATTACAAACCAGGGTTTCCAGCACTAACTTGGGCTTTCTTTTTAGAGTTTAAATAATACGCGAAGACTGCTTTGAGAAAAATGCTTTCCTTGGAGGAAATTTACAGACACTGGATGGCTGAGAGCTCAAGATCTAGAGGCAGAAACTGGCTTGAATTCTGGGTTTGCCACTTTCTAGGTTAAAGGTGGTGTTGTTAAGGGTGTAGGGAAATAGGGTTGTTGTTAGAAGTAAGTGAAATGACTTAAGCATATGGTACACCGTCAGTAAGGGTTTCTGAGTACAGGCATGCCTTGGGGGCACTGTGCGTTCAGTTCCAGACCATCGCAATAAAGTGACTATCGCAATAAAGGGAGTCCCATGATTTTTTTGGTTGCCCAGTGCATATAAAAGATACATTTACCCCGTAGTCTGGTAAGTGTGCAGTAGCCTTATGTCTTAAAAAAAACAATGTACATAGCTTAGTTTTAAAATACTTGATTACTAAAAACTGCACACCATCATCTGAGCCTTCAGCAAGTTGTGATCTTTGTAGCTGGTGGAGGGTTTGAAATACTGCACAAATCATCAGAATTTGGCACAGAGACCTAAGTGAGCAAAGGGTGCTGGAAAACATGTCCCCATAGACGTGCTCGACTCAGAGTTACCACAGACCTTCAGTTTGTACAAAATGCAACGTCTGTGAAGTGCAGTAAAATGAGGTATGCCTGTATTGTCTTCATTATTGTTAAAAGTTGACCAGAAGTATTGTATTCAACACTCAGGACATCTGTGGGGCTGGTGTTTATCTGTTTCCTCCACTTTTCAGCAGCATCGATATTCCCAGCTGATTCTGGCAGGCCCAGTCCTGCCTTTTTGTGGAAATAGAAAGGAAAAATATGAGATGACTTAAAAGATGCCAGACGAATCTCTGCCCCGAAGCCAACTGTTTATTCAGCTCATTCAACTAACAATTTCACTGGTGACTTATTGTTTTCCTCAGTGAAATTTTCCTTCATCCATCCATAATTAAAAAGGGTGCAGAGCAGGAAATCGGTGGCCCTGTCATGCAACATTTGTTAGCATCAAAAACTTAAGGCATCATTGCTTTTAGGGAAGAAAAATGAAGAGGTTAGATAGAACCTGAGATATGAATTTTTTAACCAACTTTTATTTTAGAAATGAAAGATTGTGTGTGTGCGCACGCGCACGTGAGCATGTGTGTTTAAAGAATGGAGACCAAAATATAAAGTAAATGTGATACCACATCCTCCAATATGACGGCCTAATTTCCATTGATAGTGAAAATATTCCCCTTATTAGCAACGAGCGCATGCAATATTTACCGTATATTTGGGAGAAAGAATACTTTTTTTTTTTTTTTAATGACAAAATTTTCCAAGCTTGGGGAAGAAATTGAACCACCTACCTAGTTCACAAGATTTCCTTATTCAAGGTAAATCCACCTACTCCTTGCCCATAAGGCAGTGCTAAATGGAACAGTAGGTAAGCATTTGAAAGTTTAACTTTTTTTTCTGAAGAGAGTCCAGAGTTTGGACCTTGACTTTTATGGCCAAGCTAACACACAGCTTTGGAATTCTATTGTATAATGTGACCCATTGGTCTAGTAATTATACTTTAAAAAATATCATGGTGTCACCGAACACAAGTGTGTGTGCCTGTTGCACAGTGAGGCCAGACACACTGTAACATCAATTTGGAGCAGAGAAAGGTTTATTGCAGGGCCATGCAAGGGGACAGGTGGCACGTGCCCCCCAAACCCTAAACTCCTTGAAGGGTTTCAGCAGTGCATTTGTAAAAGCAAGGTGAGGGAGGAGTGTGGTTTGTTGTTGCAGATTTCTTGGTGTTGGAATCCTTTGTCCTTGCAGCTGTCCACACAGGTCAGGTCACCATGTTCCTGTCCTCCTCCAACAAGGCAAATGTTATTCTCTGTTCTGCAGGTTTTTATCTCTATATGAATGGAAAAGTGTTATACCCTTAAAGGTCAGAGCCTTGAGGATGGGCTATCCTGTATATTTGAGGCTATAGGCAGCATTCTTAACTCTAAGCAAAAGCAGTAGAACACAAAGGCTAAAGTAAAAGAAACAGATCTAATATGGAGTCAGATTTGTTCTTCCCTATTCCAGTGGGAGAGAAATAATGGGAGGAACTGAAGAAAGACAGGTACATTTCTCCCATACGGGTTCTGCTGTTAGCCGAAGGTCACTCTTTGACAAATTCTACACACATAAGAATGAACTTAATATAAACTGTGTGTGTTCAGTGCTTCCTGGAGCACCTTACCTCTACTCTCTTTTCTCTCCCCACCCCGACATTAACTGAGAACCCCATAAATCAGCTAACAATACAGAAGCCTCATTAAGCCTCTAAAAAGTGCCTAGTCTCAAAAGAGAACAGCATTTTGAAGGAGACAGAGAGTACCCACACATATAATCATGAGGAAGAAAACACCAGAACAAGAGGAAAAGCAGTAACTATTCCATGCACCATTAAGGACCACCTCAAGATAAGATACTCAGTGTCAGAGTACAGATCACAAGTGAATTTATGTCAGAAAAAGAACGTTTGGTCTATCAGACTATGTCAGACTGGTTTGAACACGTCTGCCCAAGGAACTGTCAAGCTTTCCCAACCTCCATTTGAGGGGGTAATTGTGCCAGTGACTCTGAATGCTCAGAGAAACCTTGCCCCCTCACTTTTCTTTGTACAAAACACCCAATTTGTTGGAGCAACCATGCGCCACCTAGTCAAGCTGGTCATTCATTTAAAGAACAGTTAACTTTTCTTTAAAAATTGTCATCATTTTTGTAACTTTTTTTTTTTTTTCTTGTAGTCCGCGGGCCTCTCACTCTCGTGGCCTCTCCCGTTGCGGAGCACAGGCTCCGGACGCGCAGGCTCAGCGGCCATGGCTCACGGGCCCAGCCGCTCCGCGGCGTGTGGGAGCTTCCCGGACCGGGGCACGAACCCGCGGTCCCCTGCATCGGCAGGCGGACTCTCAACCACTGCGCCACCAGGGAAGCCCTCCTTTTTGTAACTTTTGACGCAATTTCAAAACTATAGAAAAAAGTCAACAGAAGCACTCCGACACAATTACTAGATTCGCCAGTTGTGTATGTTTGCCCCATTTGTCAATTACTTTATCACTCTCTCCCCCTTTTTCTCCGCATCCCTCTGTCTCCCCTCAACCCCCCTTTCTCAGGAGCATATCATTCTCTCTGAGCCAATTAAGTAAGATGCTCCCCCATCCAACATCCAGCCCTTTTACCCCTGAATTCTTCAGTGTGTGTTTCCCAAGAACAAAGACATTCTTACATAACCACAGTACAAGTTACCAAAACAAAACAGTACCCCAAAAAATGAATTTAGCATTGATAGAAGATAATCTAATCCTCAGTCCTTATTCAGATATTATCAGTTGCCCCAGTAATGCCCTTTATAGCTCCTGTTCCTCAGTCTAGTATTCCTTTCAGGATCACAAGCTGCCCTTTGTTTTCATGTCTTTTCGGTCCCCTTTCATGTGAAACAGTTCGTTTGCCCTTCTTTGTCTTTTTTTGATTGTGACATTTTTAACTTTTTACTGAAGTTTTACATATATATAATAAATGTAGAGTCCAATGAATTTTCCACACATGGAGCACACCTATGTTATTGGCTCCAGAGCAAGAATTGGACCATAAACACAGTATCCCAGAATCCTCCTCCGCAGTTAGCTTTTATTGTACACGTTGATTAGCCAAAAGAAGCATGAATTCTTTTTGGCCGGATTCAACTCTTTCATCCTCGAAGATCTCCTAATTATGGCTCTAAGTTGGCTCGTTCTCATAGTGGAACAGGCATCTTGCCGTCATCTCAGGCCAGGAAGGGGCGGGGCATTGCTGTCCGCTGTGGTCTAAATGAAGCCAAGTGTTCGACTTTAATGAAGTTAGACAGGGGAATGATATTGTTTACATCCAAAGATCAGAACTCCTTAAACTGTCTGTGGTGATGGAGCCCTTTGTGATCCAATTCTTCGGGAACCTTTTAAATATGGTCCTTCTGCACTTGACTATGTGCAGTTTGCACCACCTGGGACTTCCCATGCAAGGTTGACCTCAGCCAAACTGGTCTATGACCCATTCCTACTGACCAGCTGCATCATCGTGGCCATGTCAAACTGCTGTGAAAGTTTCTGACCATGTGCTCTCAATTTCCATATTCCTCTCATCGGGCACTGATGGGATGGGGCTCATGGACCACATTTTGAGCAGTACTGGACTGGGCAGTAAGCCCCTCTCAGTCAGAATTCAGCTGGTTTGCATGCTCATGGAGCATTCCTAATTCCCCAGCCTGTTTCGGGCCACCATTAAATGCCTCCTGCACAGAACTAATCTCCGTTTATACCAATACTTTTACTGGGGAGATGATTTCATTAGTATCTAATACCCTGATGTGACTCTAGGCTCCATGGAACAAAGACCCCCTCAGTTTTGCTCCCCATTGTGTACTCGGTGGTGCCTGAGGCTTAATAGACGCTCAATAAGTAGCTGTCACGTGGAAGAGTGAATACGTCAGTAGCGCCTTCTGACAAACGACAAGACCATGGGCCCCCCTGAGGGGTGTTTAAGCCCAGTGAAACCGCATTTGACGTAAAAGAATAGGGATCAATCATTCCGGCTCTGAGAACTCGAGAACGTTTTGCTTGTTTTAAATGGGAGAAATCACACTTTTGAAAATGCCTAAACTGGGACTTAACATGTACATAGTAGACACTTAAAAAGCATCCACTTCTAATTAATCATTTTGAGAGCGTAGCACTACGTTAGCAGGGAAGCTGCATGTTACTCTTTTCAGGAAATTCTACATTTGTCCAATTGTATTACTTTCTTTAAGAGTCACCTTTAGCCAGGCCTCATTTCAGTGTGTATCCTTATCATTTGCAGGGGTGGGACTGCAAAGTTCTATCTTACTAAACAACCAGAGCCCTATTTATTCAGAAAAATATAGATCGTAGATGGTTTGCAAGGAAAGGAAGGTTTTGACAACCAAACCTGGGAACGGATTGTTTTCAAGAACTTCAATAGGCTCAGCTGCTTTCTCTCCTCCACTTTTTTCCTTCCATGTGTATAATAATAATAACAATAAAGTTGAAGCTTCGCTCAGTAACGATAGGAACTATCACCAAAATGTCCTGAAACTCTCTCAACTGTAGGACGTGATCTGTGGGGCAAACACTTAAAATTGCTGACTTCGGGTTGTCACGTTCTGATGATCTAGGATATATTGTTTGTGCTGTGAGGCCCCGCCTCGAATTAGGGCTGACCAGTGGTAGCAAGACAGTCAGGAGTACTCTTTCGTCGTAAGACTCCTCTGTTGGCTGGGTGAATCTGTAGTGGCAAAGAAATGTATATGAAATATACATTTTTCTCACCATTTTCTCAACTTAGTTTTCTTAGCTGCTAGGTGGATAGTGATGATTTATAAGTCCAGGGTGGCATTTTAGGAGAACTGGTAGGGGGTATTAAAAAAATTTTTAAAAAGGTAGTATAAATGTAAAGATACAGCTCATTCTGTCTTTGAAATTGTTGGTGTGAAAAGAGCTCAACAGTGTTTTATTTAAACAAGGTCGGCTCCGACCTTGATTGACTTGCAGTAAATTGCCTGGTACAAGAGGCGAAAGGAAGTGGAGATAAAAATGGCAATCAGCACCAAATGTTTCACGTATTGATTGACAAGCACCAGAGATGTGCTAGAGTAAACATATATTGGCCAACAGGGTCCATCTTGACAGCTCCTGAGATGGGAAAATTGTTCTTGTTAATTTGCTGCGGGAACCTTGTCATTTATGGAATGTGCACTTGAATGTCTCCGAATTGTATAAACAAAGTTCAGATTCCTATGCAGCCTCGTGCTGTTCTTGGGTTTGGTAATTTTTTGATGGGTATCACCAGGATGCATTTATAAATGGCTTTCGAATTGGGGGAGAAAAAGGGAAGCAGTGTACCTGCTTCAGGCCGACATCTTCCACTGAAATATAGGAAATTACTGGGCAGACGTTTTCCACTCAACAGTAGGTTTCAAACAAACACATGTGCAGAAGCTCCTCTTCCATCCACGTTCCATGATTCTCTTCTGGCGTGATGGATCGAATTGGCTTTATCGCACCACAGGCTTGAATTGGCAGTTTTTAGATAGGTAAGTTTTATTTTAGAAATTTGGGAGTGGCCACAAAAATCCTTCATGGACTTTTCCTGTCTTCAGCCCTTCAGTATTTCTTTCTCTTTTAGTAGTCCCCTAGCTTTATTTTTCTAGCACTTTCCTTCCTCTTTCTCTCCTTCCAGCATGCTGAATTCGTGAATGTCTGTCATTTCTCAGCCCCCTCCTTACATCTCTTTCTGTAAAATCAACTATAATTTGTATCAAGTAGTGAGCAGACTGCCAGAGAGATCCATCCATCCAGCAGTCATCTTTCAGTCTTGTTTGCCACTTTTTGCAAATTAGGTAAAATTTTATTTTCCCTTTAAGGGTGTTAATTTAAATTAAACCATTGTTGCAGAGGTTTCTTTTTATTTTTTTCAAGTAGAAGTCCTCCCCGTCATCACTTCCCTCTTTCTCTCTGAATTTTTCAGACTATTAGTCCATTCCTGGTAGGGCAGGAATGATATTTATTTTTATTTAAAAGGGCTGTGTGACAAATAACTTCAAAATATAAGAAATTGAATATAATAAAATATAAGTGAATCTCTGAAATAACTGGGTATTATTTTATCGTATTAATCACCTTCACTGATGTCACAGCTCAGAACAATGTATCACTTTCCCAACTGTCTAAGAGAGATCCAGACTCAAAAATGTCCATAATTCCCACATTACTTTGCGCAGACCCCTTTAATAATAAGGCGTTCTGGTTTTAGGCAGATCGCATAGGTGTTTGAAACAGCCTGGCATATGAAGTGAGACAACTGAGTGGTAGGGCCTGAAGCAAACTGGAGAATATTTACTCCTCTGAAGGCATTCGAGGTTATGCCCACAGACAGACAGGCAGACAGACATACACTGCATTCTGCAGGCTGTCGAGATGCAGAGTTTGTGATTTTTCAACTTAAACTTACCACATGTCATCTTTTCCAAAACACTCCCTTGGTATCTCGTTTTTATCTTCAGAGTAACCCTGGAAGGCAGGCACTTGAAATCCCATTTTCCCCACGTCACATTGGAAATAGACGCACCAAAACTTTGGCTTGTTAGATGGAGACAGGGAACAGCCTGGACAGCTCATCCTTGCTGTTGCTCCCGTGGCCATTCTACTTGCTAGTTTCCACCCACCTGGGTATCATACAAGACCTCCTTCCAGCCTGTTCTTTCACCTCCGTCTACTTAGCAATGTCTAATTCCCAAACCGTCTCTGTCTCTAGTGGTTATCAGCCCCTTCTTTCCCAAGGAGGGTTCACTGCACTTCCTCTGGGTTCCCACGCTACTCTAAGCTGATCCCTTCAAGAGCAGTTACCACACTGAAAAAAAAGTTATGTATTTATGCATCTGTGTTGCTCACTAACGTGTGACTTCCTCGAGGGCACAGGCCAGTCTGGTTCCACGTTTTGCTCCTGCTGTCTAGCCCGGCTCCTGTCACATGGTCGGCCCTCAGTGAAGACTGGCTGAGCAAGTGTGAAATGTTAGCGTACACTCATGACAGCTCAGCAACTTAGAAAAGCATTGCATCCAGTATCCCTTCACTCAACTTTTTTCTCCTTCTACATGCATCCATCCATAGGGGCTGACTGGCGAATGGTTGGATTCAGAAATTATCCTGAGTCAGAAACAAGAGGGAAAGGGAAACTCTGACCTGTCCGCAGCGCTGAGACTGCTAGAAGCGTTCACCCCCAAGTAGCCTAAAAGTGCTGGGGGGTCTTTTTTAGAATGCTCAGGTGGTGTTTACGTGCTGCCAGGAACCTTTTGAAAGGTTGAGAACAGATGAAGCCGCAGAGGAAAATGCTACAAATGACACTGAATACTTCAATGCTAGGGTATTTTGGACCTTGTTTTACTAACAAATTAATAGCCCGGGACATGCTTATGAATCACATTCCCAAGGCTAAGTTTCACCAGGGACCAGTTTATTAGAAGAGAAAGCCTCTTTGGATTGTCCGTAAGTGGCATCTCTAGCTCCACGTAAATGAACTTGATTTCTCCCATTCTACATCTATAGGAACCACATTCCAAATTACGCATTATCTTGAGGATAGTAAGGATATGGTATCAGAGAATCTTGCTTTTGGACTGAACCACAGACGTCATCTTACTCCATTTTTATCCACATTTGGATTTCCTCTCTAGCATCACCACTAAGGGCTGTTTAACATCTGCTTGAATGCCTCCATCCATGGTGAACTCACTCCCACACAGGAAAGTGCATTTCTTTTGTACACTGGTCAATTCATTAGAAAATCCATCTTACTTAGCTAGACGTTTTTTTCTTATCTCCTCTATTTTTGGCCCCTTTTCTGCCCTCTGTAAACAAACAAAATAAATGCCACCCTCCCTCTACAGGGCTAGACAATATGGACTGGATCAGATCTGCCCTTGTGCACACCGGACCCTGCCTGCCCAGTCTCCAGTTCTCCTGATGCTCTCCTGAGCATCTTAGTTTCTTTTAGACTTTCACCTGGCTTGAATTTACTCCCCAACACCATCCTGCCATTTTCTTATGAACATCTTCCAGTTTACAGGGTCATCTTGAAATGTTACTACGTCTATGAGCATGTTTTGACTGGCTTAGTGTAGAACTTGAAGAAGTGTGGTGTCTCTTGATCGGAGCTTTGACTTCTCTTAGTGGTTTGTTTGGGCCAAACACATCCATCAGTGCCTCATAGCAGAACTGCTATTTATTTATTTATTTATTTATTTATTTATTTTCCGTACGCGGGCCTCTCACTGTTGTGGCCTCTCCCGTTGCGGAGCACAGGCTCCGGACGCGCAGGCTCAGCGGCCATGGCTCACGGGCCCAGCCGCTCCGCGGCACGTGGGATCTTCCCGGACCGGGACACGAACCCGCGTGCCCTGCATCGGCAGGCGGACTCTCAACCACGGTGCCACCAGGGAAGCCCAGAGCTGCTATTTTATATGTGCTTCTGCTGAATCCTATTTTCCCATCTAGTGCTTGCAAAGATCTTTTTTCTTCTTTTCATTTATCCTCCATGCAGAACTTTACATTTACCCTCATAGATTTCAGGTTGGGTGACTCAGGTATGTTTGGATCTTCATTCTCATGTCCAAAATATAAGCTTTTAACTCTAGCACTGTGTTCTCTACAAATATACTAAGACCTTTATTTGTATCTTTCTTCAGTTTTTCCATGAACATATGGGACATGCCCAAGAAGAGAGCCGAGGAACATGCTGAGGGATAGTCTTTGGTGGGTCAGAGCAGACAGTTGAATAGGTCATGAGAGTTGCTTCAGAGTGTTAAATAGTAAATGCATAATAATAAAGTGACCATAGATCTTACTCTTGGATTGAAAACTCAAGTTCCCATAAGGACCATCTAGGCAGTAAGAATGAATGAAATAGCCAGGGGTACGTAAGAGAGAATGGTGATGTCTCTGGTAGAGTAGAGAGTGCGCATTTCAATCAAAGGCATTAAAATTCAATTTTAAAAAACCACTGTGTTTTCAAAACAGTATATGTATGCCCAGTGAGACCAGTGAGCTGCCACAGGGCAGACTCTTCTCTAGAGAGCAGCATTAGAACCAAGGAATGGACCCATGTATTTCTCCCATGTAGACAGCAGTCCCCAGCTCTTGAAGATTTCCTGGAGAGTCACGGCGAAAAAACTAGTGCTCTGACCACTTTTCCTTCTTGGGTGGTTGTTAAGATATTAGTCGATTCACTAACCGGTGACTTTTTGCCAGAACTGACAGTGTCAGCGTTCCTTCTGTTGTTGATTTGATTGTTCTCACAGAGCTTGGTTTTCTGGCTGAGGAATTTGGGAGCAGGCTGGACATCTCTCCCACTTCCACCCTGTTCCCAGCACCCTGCTGTGGGTGGTCCTGACATTGGACAAGACAGACTCTGTAGAACAGGCCTCCTTTAAAGCCACATTGTACATTGTGTTCGTTTCCTATTATGAATCTGATTGCCACAGATTTAGTGGCTTAAGATAACACAAATTTATTAGCTTATAGCTCTGGAGGTGAAAAGTCCAAAAGAAGTCCCAGTGGACTAAAATCAAGGTGTCGGCAGGGAGCATTCCTTCTGGAGGCTCTAGGGAAGAGTCTGTTTCCTTGCCTTTTCCACTTCCAGAGGCTGCCTCATTCCTTGGCTCCTGGCTCGTTCCTCACATCGCTCCGACCTTTGCTTCTGTGGTCACATCTTCTCCTTGAACCGTGACCCTCCTGCTTCCTTGTCATTCCCCTCTTATCACCCCAACCCAAGATCTTTAACTCAATCACATCTGCAAATTCCCTTTTACTGTGCAAGGTAACATACTCACAGGTTCCAGGGATTAGGATGTGGATGATGATGGGGACCATCATTGTGTTCATCACATAGGTTATAACTCAGTTATAATGTATGGCCTCAAGGCCAGCTGGAGGGTGAAAGCACTCAGCTCTGTCACCTTCATTCTCATCAGCTGTGTGATGCTGTAGGGGGGAAGGGTTCATTGAGGAGGGGAATTCTACTAGGACTGAGGTGACAGTCCCAGTCTCTGTACTATGCTAGGTCACGTGATGGAGAGAGAAGATAGAGCTCCTCCCCTGAGCTCAAAATTTAAAACAAGAAACTACTTTCCTCCTCCCACATTTAACCCAGAGAGGATATAGCCTCTCTTCTGAAAGTAAGCAAAGCCATAAACACAATCCAGGAAAAGCCTGGGAAATAACTTCCCGGGAGATGTTCCAGAAGATAGGTAAGATTTGCGTGATTATTTAAGAGAAACTCCTTTCCAAAGCACCCAGGCTGTGAAGACAAAGCAAAAAACTGGCCCTTCAACTGGTCGCCACGGGCTGGCCTCATCTGTCTATCCCATCCCCTGCCCCCCAGCCCTGCCCAGTATCGTGCAGGGAGTTAATAGTAGCTCTGTAGTACTGGATTCAGGGACTGGAGTGAAGTAGATGAGGTTTGGCATTAAAAATGCGAAATAGTTACAACTGAATTTTCTTTTCTTCATTCACGAAGGTGTTATGTTTCCCACCTAGTACGGTCACTCTTAGAGGGCATGAATCACTAATTGTTACCTGAATCTCGGGAGGTGAGTTTCTCCATGGAACCCAGCAGCAGAGAACAAAGCCTTAACCCTTATATATGAAGAAATGTGTCAGCCTACATGGAGATTTCCATTTCCCAACTTGGATATTATGTTGGTTGGAGTAAGTGGGAGATTAAGGGGGCAGTGTTGTTGATCAGTGTGATCATTTGCTAGGCGGTAGAGGGTGGATAAACTACTCGAGAGAGAGCCAGTTTTACCTTAGTTTGTCCTATATGACTCATGAATTCTGAGTCGTGGTGTGAAGTTCTTTGTCTTTGATGAGAGGACACAATGCTTGTGTGTATAGTCATTGATTTTTAAAAATGTGTTATAAAGAAATATGTATATATCTGTATCCAGATTTATCCTAGTTGCCAAAGATATTAAGCAAGGATTTTTTTAGTGTCAAACACTACGGAAGTGTTTGGTAAGGTCAGAAAACCTGTTATCTGTTTCCCTTCCAGAGGTTACTCATCTTCTTGCTTTAGGGTATAAAAAAGTTTCCCTGCAAGGCTTCTGATTTTGGCCTTGACTGTAACAATACCAGAGCTCAAGGGTAGACTTCTGACTATAAGGAATAAAAAAGAGTTCTGGGCCTTAAGCTTTGATTGAGGCCACGTCTGTCTTTGTGAGAAGCAGCAGCAGCAAAAAGGAATCTAAGGGTCAAGACTTGCTTGGGTCTTTCTGCAGGGGACAGCTAGAGATTGCTGCATCTCACTTGTTGTGGAGGGAGGTGTGTAGGAAGTGAAGGAAATAGAAGTGCTGTGTTCCTTCCTCTTCTCTTCGTCTCTCTGGTGAAAGAAATTGAATCCAAGGAGTTACTGTCTCTTTTAGAAATGTCTTTGTTAGAGTTACATCAGTTAATATTGTCTTAATTGACCTTGTGATTTTTTAAAAGTGAGGAAAATAGTATTGTATGCTGGCTGCTTATTACCTAATACTAATTGTCTACACTGCCCACGGAATTTTCCCTACTCCATAATTCTCATCTCCCCATTACCGTATCCTCGATTTTCTTAATGGAGAACCAGCAGCCAGGGATGCTTGAAATGATATGCTTTAAATTATTTGAGAAGGACTTCTGACTAAGCTATTGGGAAATATGTATGTTAAAATTATAGGTAGCTGATTTGCTTTTCAACTTTTGTAGGGTTTTGCAAGTTTAAGACACTGAAGTCAAAGGTAGAACTAATAAAAGCACAGTTGAACTTACTCTATTATGGCAAGATTTACAGTAACAAATTATTGTTTTTCAGCCATGAAGATATCATTAAGCATGTGCCAAGCAATCAGTGCATGACTGTAATAGGTTCATGAAGGAAAGGCTTTTTCTAATCGAATTCAGTGGAGTTTTTCCCAAGACAGCAACAGCTTTTATAAAATGATGGTTATATCTCCTCGTTATAGAACCTAATCTCCCCCAAAGACATTCAGCAGCTGGAAAACACTAGCATCTTTTAGTTGTAAATTGTTTTTTTATTATTTATTCCTATTTAACTGAAGAAGAAATGGCCGTCAGATGATTTACCAAGATGAGAACGTAGTGGTTTTAACATTTGACAGCCCCCGATTGTTAGCCCATGCATTGATCTCTTTACATCTGGGCTTAATGATAATTGGTATTTTTTTTGCTTTCTTGCCTCTACTGTATACGCTGAGTATGAGTCTTCTAGAAAGCAAATGTGCATGATCGGCTCTTTTATATTTCTCTTTAGCATGGAATTTAAAGTTGTGCGTATTCCTCATAGAATTTAAGAAATTGCAGAATTAGACAAAAAGAGGCACATGTGCCCTGCTGTGGTAAGTCACATTTTGATAGGAGGTGTCATTCTGAACTGGATTTGTTACCCACGAAGTGATATAGGAAAGGCAGAAGACAAGACAAAAACCTCTATTTGAGTGATGGGCATTATGATTTACTGGTGCACATCCTGTTGCAAATGATGCTCCACAGTGGGAACACTTGAGAAAGTGATCATGCTCTGTTTGAGACTGTTCCATGGAATTTAAAAATAAAATGGGACTAATGAGTTTTCGCATCACTCCATTGGTAGAACTCTCAGGGGACGACCAGCCAATTTAAATAAATAAGATTCCATAACCCTATGGGAGATTACAGGGGTGAGACATTCATTTGAATCGAGGCTCCTTTTGAGAAGAGGAAATTTCACTCATAACCTACTTTTAAGTAGATGGTTCCGACGTGATTTTTGTGGCTACATTTCCTTTGTTGCATTTTCTTAAATAATTTCTTTTATGAAGTTATTTTTTCTAACATCTTTACTGGAGTATATAATTGCTTTACATTGTTGTGTTAGTTGCTGCTGTATAACAAAGTGAATCAGCTATACGTATACATATATCCCCATGTCTCCTCCCTCTTGCGTCTCCCTCCCACCCTCCCTATCCCACCCCTCTAGGTGGACACAAAGCACCGAGCTGATGATCTCCCTGTGCTATGCGGCTGCTTCCCACTAGCTAGCTATTTTACGTTTGGTAGTGTACATGTGTCCATGCCACTCTCTCACTTCGTCCCAGCTTACCCTTCCCCCTCCCCGTGTCCTCAAGTCCATTCTCTGCATCTGTGTCTTTATTCCCGTTCCGCCCCTAGGTTCTTCAGACCATTTTTTTTTAGATTCCATATATATGTGTTAGCATACGGTATTTGTTTTTCTTTTTCTGACTTACTTCACTCTGTATGACAGACTCTAGGTCCATCTACCTCAGGAGAATGTTTGTCTTTCTTTCCAGGACTTGGCATATTTTCCTGGAAAGGTTTAAGCAGCTTCTCCACCATTAATACTGCATGCCTGTCTAGAATGGCAGGTCACTCAGAACCAATTAAGCAAGCGTTTCATTCCACAGACTATCACAATTAACTTTTTACCTATTCTGTTCAGACTGAAGCTGTGGCCAATTGTGGCCACTTGCTATCCAGGCTTTATTTGTGGCCAATTGCTATCCAGGCTTTAGATTTTCAACTTCATAGATGGAAATTCATCTCCCAGTTTTGTGATAAAATAATTCAATGACAGCAAAATGCAAATAAGACTCTAAAAATTTATGGAGCTTTACATAAATAACCACTTCCCTATCATGATAACAACTGAGAAGTTTGTATAGTTGTGAATCTGCATTTCTCTTTATTCAATAAGTGTAACCTTAATGCTGTTTACCATTTCATTTGTATTATTTATATATCAACCAAAGGGTATGAACACTAAAAAATAATTTCACATCACATCTCTTCCATTTCTTTCCATTTTAAAAGCCCTGAAGTTATAGTTCTCTCATAAATAATAATACGAAGGCACTATATTAATATTTCAACCGAGATCCCCATCTACTCATGCACACACACACAAATACATATTCTCTAACATATATACACACTCCCCTCCCTACATATTAACTGTGCCTGAGGCTTGTGAGAAAATCAGGTCAAGCTAAGGGAGAAATCAGAGATTGGGACCAAAATTAATATACTACTCTGTACCACATGTGAATATGAGTTTGCAGGGGGAAAGTGGCTTATTCTCTGGACCACTCCTATCTCTGTCTGTGTTGAGAAATTTTAATTCTGAGGCATGTATAGCATCACCTTGCCTGGACAAAGGTGAAAGTTCGGCTCTCTCAGCTTAGATTTTCTTAAGTCACATAAAAGATGGGTGTCTACCTTGTCAATTTTGTTCTGTTTCAGAACATCTAAAAGCTCTTTTTGTACATCTTTCTTCCTGGGAGATATTTTTTTGTAAAGTTGTGAGTAAAATAATGATTTGCCTATCTGTATGGGAAGGGTTTTCTAGGGAACGATTAGCCTCGTTTTCAAGCGTTGGGAGTGGTTTTTGGTCCAGGTATGTCTTTCATCTTATGCTATGTGCAAAAAGCAAGCACATAGCATCAATATGTGAATACGGTAGGACTCACACCTCTGTAACCGTGGTGTATTCAGGCCACAAGCCGAATTATTGCTGACTTCTCCCTTTCTCGTACGCCTGCGTTAATCCATCAGCAAAACATGTCAGCATTACCTTCAAAATGTTTCCACGTTCTGATCTTTGTCACAGTCCAAGCCCCAGTAATCTCTAACCTGGTTATTACGGCACCTTCTAACGGGTCTCCCCGCTTCTGCCCTGGCCTCCCTTAGGTCTGCTCTCAACACAGTAGCCACAGCGATCTTGCTAAACTACATCAGGCAGGTCACCTGCCTAAAGTACATCAGGCAGGTCACTCCTCCCTCAGAAGTCTCTAGCAGCTCAGAGTGAAAGCCAAAGACCTCACAGTGACTTGTCAGGCCTCCCTCTTCCTCACCTCTCATTACTTTCCAGGCCCCCCAACCTGCTTGCTCTTTCTGGATCCACCAGGCATGCTGCCAGCTCAGAGCCTGCGTCAGTGCTATTCCTTGTGTCTGGAGTGCGCTTCCCCCTAGGTATCAGCGCAGCCCCCTCTCTCAGTTCCTTTGGATCCCTGTTCAAATGTTGTCTTAACTGGGAGGTCTTCCCTGATGACCTTGAATTAAGTAGCACCACTTTTAAGCCCCACCGTGCCTCTCCCTAGTCCCCTTACTGTTCCCTCAGTTTCCCCTGTAGCCCGTGTATACATGCGTACATGTAGGTGTTTGTATATGAGTGCCTGTAGGTATGTTATTTTGTTGGTTTTTTTATTTGTTATAATTTTCGTTATTACTTCTTTGTTGGTTTTCCTCTCTCGTCACCAGAATATAAGCTCTAAGAAGGCAAAAGATTTTGGTTTTTCACTTCAGAGCCCTAGCCCACAGAACAGTGCCTGACATGTATTAGACACTCAAAGAATATGTGTTGAATAAATGGAAGAAAGGGAGGGAGGGAGGAAAAGGAAGGAAGGAAAGGAAAGGAAAGAGGGAGGGAAGAAAGGTAGGGCCAGGAAGGAGAGAGAGGAAGGAGAAAAGAATGGTTCGTGAATCTTTTTTTTGGCTTGTCTAGGAACTCTGATGGGAATTCCCTATTAGTCCTTTTATCTTCCACACAACCTCTTATACTGGATAGAAACTATTTTAGTTTAAGTATACATATGCCAACTCTTGGCTTAAACAAACAATGTGGCTTGTGTACTGGGATCATAGGAAAAAAAAAAAAAAAGGTGGGAAGAGGGAGCCTGGCGTGCGGGTTTCTGCCTGTACATTGACCAGTCACCCCCTACCGCAACTGGTTTGCCAAACGAGTGAACAAATGCATGTTTACCTCCCCAGTGAGCATTAATCACTGTTTACCCCGTGCTTTGAGATTCACAGATGAAAGCACTCATAAAAGGAAAAAATGTTACGACTTTGCAAATGGTTACAGGCTCTCATTTAGCTCTGGAAACTGATCAAGCAGGAATGTTGAATCATGAGACTAAGGTTGGCCACATATTAGACTTATTATAATTAATCTGAGCCTGAGCTTCAACACACTGACATGTTTCCTTTAAATAAATGGAAGTCCTCTAAGGATGCATTGAATCTATATGGGTCTCAGTTTTCAGCTGGGAACTGAAATCTTTCAGATATGCAGAAGACAGGAAGACAAATGTATCTCTGACTTCCTGTGGGGCAGGGAGATGCTCTGGGCAGACTGCTTACTGGT
>RJWK010046265.1:0-17703 GCA_004363435.1 Platanista minor | reverse complement strand
ATGAGAAACTTCTGTGAAATCTACCTGCTTATCCCTTTTTATATCCTACTGGTAAAGACAATTCTGTATGTAGTTTTAGTGAAGATATATTTAGTATAGTTCTCACTCCACAGATTCAGAACTTTGAATCAGCTAATCTGATGGCTTAAAACTATATGTTTGTTCCTTTGTTAGCTGCAAACCCAGATAAGAAAAGATGCTCTTCTGAGTTTAAAAAGGACTGCTTTTTAGTACATAGGCAGGTTTTGTTTTCTTTCTTAGCTTTTAACTTAGCTTTAGATAGAATACATTTAAATGTATCTTTCTATCCATCTATCCATCCATATAGCCATCCATCCATCCATTCTTCCATATATGTTCAACATATACTTAGCTCTTGAAATTCAACTGAATTCAGTGCACTTGAAAATGGACAGGTCCTCCTTTACAGTCATCTCTGTACCACCACCATCCGTAAGAGAAGAAAAATGATATTTTTATGGTAAAGCATGCATCTTAATAGTACATATCAAATATTATTTGAGCTCTGTGATTATTGGGAATTTTCCGTCAAAGATAAAACTAGTGAACTTTCTTTCCCCTCTTCCTCCCTTTTTTTACCTGCCGAATACAAGCAAATACTGAAAGTTACATTACAAACATGTTCCTGAATCAAAGATTGATAGGAAAGTAAAGATAGATACTTTTTAAGCAAGTGAGAAAAATCGCTATGCAAATTCTGGTAGCATTGAAAATAACATTCACATAAATTGTTTAAACAGGGAAATCTATTGAACAAACATACATTTATATTCAGAAACAATCAGAGGAACTAATTTGTTAAGCTGCTTTTAATTTTATCAGTTTTTTACTTGAGGGATTAAAGCATACTGAAAAAAGCCATAATGATCAGTTTTACTGATAGACATTTCCCATGTTCAACATCTCTAAAAAACTGCACAGTTACCTATGCAAAGAGGTTTCTCAGTAAATGGATTTACAAGGAGCCTCAGTGAGAGGATGGATACTCCTGGTAACTTTTGAGATAGCATGGGAAATTTAAGGTAAATGATGCTAAAAATACGCTGCAATAGTACCTAGTCTCTGCTCCTATAGTAAAATGATCACGGCAGTTCTTCCTTACCGTCAAAGCAGATGGCTCTAATGATTTTTCAAGCCATCGTTAATTCATTTGCAAACAACAGAGATCGGTTGGCAAATGTGTACTGAGAATAAGATGTTACTGTTCATAAATGCTTCTAAAGTTTGTTTTGTCCTATCATTACTGGAAAATGGTATTTACCTAAGTTAAATTATTTGTGTGAATCATCTCTGTGACAATGCTGCAGCTATAATAAATGACCTGTAACGTGAAAATGAACTTCACCTAGGTAAAGCGGTGGTGGTAGTGAAATTGACCTCATGGAATAAGTGAGCACATCTGTGTCCTTTAAAATTTTATGAAAGAAACATTAGGACTTTTCCTATTTTGAGAATATGTTTACTAGGATATATTTAAGGTATCCTCCATAAGACATAGAAAATACTATATATAATGTCAATAAATTCTGAATTATATATTTTATGATATTATCATTACAAGTTCTTTGAGTTAGCAGATTTATCAAGGCTTTTGTAACACAGCAAAACATTTGTATTTGTTGATTGGGCATTTTCTTTTTGTAAGTTGTTTGGCAGTTCTTTTTTTTTGCGGTACGCGGGCCTCTCACTGTTGTGGCCTCTCCCGTTGCAGAGCACAGGCTCTGGACGCGCAGGCTCAGCGGCCATGGCGCATGGGCCCAGCCACTCTGCGGCATATGGGATCCTCCCGGACCGGGGCACGAACCTGTGTCCCCTGCATCAGCAGGCGGACCCTCAACCACTGCGCCACCAGGGAAGCCCTGTTTGGCAGTTCTGGTTTTAACCAGAGAGTAAGTCATAAATAAAGTACATATTGTTGCTTGTTTGCTAATAAAAGCAATCTTCTGTACCTTAATTTGAGTTTTTGAAACTTTTCACAAAACTTTAGGTGGTTTTTATTAATATCTTTATGGCCTCAAGTTAGAAGGTGATTGGAGATTTTAATCTTGTCCATATTATACATTACAGACAGATCTGAGGGAAAAATCTTTCCCTGAACAAGCATTTATCACTTATTGATGTGAGTAATGTTTCCAATTAGGGCACACAAGCCTTGTTTTCTTTATTAACTGATCTTACTTGGACTAAAATTTGCTTCATGATTTGTGATTGATGGTTTGCCAGATAAATCATTTAAAAGGTAGCAAGGATAGACAAAGGTGTTGGGATGCCCCTGACTATAATAAATAACATGAGATACGTGTTAAGAAAACTGTGAAATTAGATATTGAAGAGCATTGATGCTTGGGGTAGGAGATGCTTTGATTCAAGCTGGAATTATAAGTAAAATAAAGTTGTATTCTGAATTGCTTAGACCAAGGAAAGTTACAGGTGGTATTGGTGATGGTCTGTTCTCTTTTTTTTTTGTTTTTTTTTTTTGTTTTTTTTTGCGGTACGCGGGCCTCTCACTGTTGTGGCCTCTCCCGTTGCGGAGCACAGGCTCTGGACGCGCAGGCTCAGCGGCCATAGCTCACGGGTCCAGGCGCTCCGCGGCATGTGGGATCTTCCCGGATCAGGGCACGAACCCGTGTCCCCTGCATCGGCAGGCGGACTCTCAACCACTGCGCCACCAGGGAAGCCCGGTCTGTCCTCTTTTTTTTCCTGTGGCTCTAATCTAATTATTGTTCATCTAACTTTCACCACCCAGAAAAAGATTTAGTGCTTTTAATAATTATTTTGAATTGAAGCAAGTCTATGATCCAGACTTCTAAATAATCTAAACAGGTTATAGCTAATAGTATTAGCCTTGGTTTTAATTTAATTTTAATTTTACTTAAAATAAGTAAAGTGTAACTCTCCTGGCATATATGCCAAAGCTAAAGAAATCAAAATAACTGCTCAAGTAACCCTTGTAACATCTCAACATCCATATCTACTTTGAGAAATGTTTTACTTTTGTTGCTGGTCCGTCCCGCTTAAGAAGGGTCTCTTTAGGAAGTAAAGTATTATTTTACTAGCTGAGTTTACAAAAAAACTTTTCCTAACAATGTGTCCTCCTTAAAGAAAAGTATCTGATTTTATTTAAAACAAATCATAGAGAACAGGTGTTTCTACCTGTGAATTTTGACAAGTTACATCGATCATAAATAGAATTTGGAAGTAATAGTTGTTCACATGGAGGAATCAGTTGTTACTTCATTGGGTGAGATTCTCTGTAGGAAATCTCCCTGTAGTGTAAATAGCTTAGCAGGAGAATATGTTTTCTTTGGACTTGGTTTCTAACTTTTATGGTTAATTAGTTCATTCAAAAATATATATCAAACCCTTTATATGTGCCAGGCATTGTTCTCGGTGCTAGGAAGAAAATGCCGAAGAAGACAGTGTCCTAAAGAAATGTAGCTCCATCCTTTTTGGTCCACAAAATTTTTATACCATCACTTAACGTGTAAAGGTGTGTCAGTTTTTGCAGTTTATCAACCCCCTTTATGTAGCCTAGCAAGTGAGGGATGACCTGCCAGGTTCAAATGCTGTATGTACCCAACACTGATTGTTTAATGCCAAGATTGTCAGAGTGTGATGTATGGAAATTCTGTGCTTTAAAAATGTGTTATCATACTTCAGCTAAAGAGAAAACAACTCTACAGAGAGAGAAAACTAGGAAAATGTTTAAAAGAGAGAAAAGAATTCATCAGTATCAATTTAATATCACGTTGTGATGCTGGACCAATATTTTTAAATCTTGACTTTAACACCCATAGTGAAGATTGTAGTTAGTACCTAGGAGGTAATGCTAGGTAACCTGAGCTCTTAGGATTAAGGTTTCCCTCTGAGAATGAAATTAGACACAATCATCATGAAACAACGGAGATCAGTCAGCTATAGGAATACCTGGATTAAAGCCATAATCTGTGACTAGGGAGTCTAGAAACAACAAACAACAAATTTCATGACTAAGTTCTTGGGTGGCTGCCTTAGCATGGCTAAAGCTGTTACATACTCGATTTTGTTTGATCCTATCTGTAAAAGAAAAAAATAAGTTTGTTGTTATAGGAAAACTTTAAAAAGTCCAGCAAAATCTCTGGTAGTTTTGAATGTCCTCACCTTGGCCTGAATGTGCCATCGTGTTTCTTTTTTCTTGTTTACCAAGGAGTTGCCTGGTTATTAATTTAACCTTTATACCTATGTTAAGACAGGCTGTGATCCCATCTTGATCACCTCTCTGATAAGTGTACTCTAATATCTTTGGAGGCTGGACTAACGGTAAGTTATGAATTGGACCTGGTCTAAGACAGGAAGTTGTGGCCTTTGGTCAAAGTGGAGAGAGGATGACCTGTCTAGGCTTCCAACAGGATGTATCTGTGGACCACATTGAGTTTATAATCCCTGATGGATACTCTTACACTGAGACAAGAATCTGCTGAGATTCACTTGGTTAAAGGAGACTTTTAAGATTTCCCTTTTGTTTCTTTATAAATGAAGACAAAATTTATCTGGTGATCAAAGTGTATGTGTGTACATGTATATCTATATACACAGATACATATGGACTCACATATGCATATACATATTATATTCATATCTACATATATCTCATATATATGAGTACAAGTATATATACGTATATATGTGTGAGTACATATATACGTATATATACACATATATGTATGTATGTATATACATACATACATATATGTGTATATATGTATATTTATATATTCCTTGGGTAACAACTTTTTAAAAAAAAAAAGAGGATCATAGTTTGCTCTTTTATCCTAGAGGTGATACTATCTTTTATTTTCTGTCTGAATTTTCATCACATCAGTTGCTCAAGATAGTTCCTCAAGCAGGGAATTTTGTGCTTGTCAACTTGTTCAGGAGATCTTGTACTTTAAAGGCTGTAAAATATTTTAGGGCAATTTGTGATTTCATTTCAAAAAGTACGCTGAATGTGGAACAGAAGCTTAGCTTCCTCAGGTCTGAGAGAGCTCACTGATAATGGTCGGGGAGTATGCATTCTGTTTAGGTCAAGCAAATTCCCCTAAAGAAGCCCTGGGCAAAGCTTTTTGGGAGCAAGATAATAAAGCCTTTAGTAACTGCTAGGAATTGGAACCTTGTGATTGTCTCATATTCCCCTCTCATCATCCCCCTGTGTAGGAGCAAAGAGTTGGGGGTGGGTGGAAGGCACCCTGACCCCATCCCACCTGCAGGTGTGCCCTGATTGACCCCATCATGAACATCTCCTCCCTCCTGCAACGCTGATTGTTTCGGAGAGCTCCGCCTTAAGCCTAGCTTTCCATGCTATTCCTGTGTCGATTAAGTTGGTTTAGGAATGGGTGAGCCTGGCCCAGGAAACATGGGTGGACGTTAAGCCACTGGGGAGAGAGCTCCTCACCTTTCTAGGCGAGCTGGCTGCAGCCTGCAGCATCTGTCTTTCTGGAAGGTGTGGTTTGTGGATGTGGATCTTAGAACTGTGACAGCTTTTGAGACCGGCTCAGAACGAACCTGATGCGAGGAAGTTGATGCAGAAATGGGAAGAGGAAGTGTCTTAATGATATCCTTGAGCTGCTGAGTCCACCCCAAATCTGAAGCCCTATCTACCTCTGCATCATCCACATATATACACTAATAGATTCTCTTTTTTGCTTAAGTCAGTTTGATTTTTATTTTCTGTTTCTTATTTATTTATTTATTTTTGTGGTACACGGGTCTCTCACTGTTGTGGCCTCTCCTGTTGCGGAGCACAGGCTCCGGACACGCAGGCTCAGCGGCCATGGCTCACGGGCCCAGCAGCTCCACGGCGTGTGGGATCCTCCTGGACCGGGGCACAAACCTGTGTCCCCTGCATCGGCAGGCGGACTCTCAACCACTGCGCCACCAGGGAAGCCCTCTGTTTCTTACTGTATAGAGTTCTTTGTGAGGTGAGGACAGGTTTCCAAACACAGTATGGTCCTTTCCCCCCTTTCTTAGACTCAGATGAGCACAGATTGCTTTGCAGTCATTGAACCTGTGCCCAAATACCCTTTCCTGTGGCTCAGCTTTGGTGAAGGAAGGTGATCCTTGCTGTCCGCCATTAGCTTAACATTGTAGAACAGTGAAGGGGATTACATTTTTAAGCTGGAAAAAGAAGTGAACATTATTATTATTTGTGAATTATATGTCAGTGAAGCTGAAATGTAAAGAAAAGAAGTGGACATTATGAAGTACTTTTACTTCTGGAAAAACGGAAGTAAAATACACAATACAAGTAACGCCTGTACACCAGTAATTTACACCGAGGGCCGTTTGAAAATCACTCATAGAGCTACGCTTTGGTAAAGAGGCAGATTCCCTACAACACAATGACTTTTGTCTTACCTTGAATAGACACTATTAATTCCTATTTCTTTGTGATTCTTTGAAGTATATCATTCTTATTACAGGGAATGTCATGAAGAAAAGGCAGCAGGCCTCTGCATGAAGAGCTGTGAAATTCATTCGTGAGTAACAGCAATCAGCTCGTTTATCTGACACAGTGCCCACAAAAATGGTACAAGGGTACAAGATCCAGGGAAAACTAGAAAAAATCTAGAACAGCCCCAGAGGAGATGTGCTTTCCAACATAGTGTGGTGAAAGAGGTCTGAATGGTGCATCTGGCACAGTGACACCAGCGATGGTTTGAGTGAGGTTAATTCAGCCTGAGTTTTCATGTCTGGTGCCAGAAAAGCAGCTGGCATCGTGGAGGGAGTCTTCCCCAATGAAGGAGGAGAGGAGATACGGTGGCATTTAGCATAGAAAGGTCTTGGTTTGCAGTTTCACTATGGAATGAATGCGATGTGGCACCAGCATGCTGTCTGGCACCCAAGTGTTGGCTTCCAGTTTAAAACAGCTCTTTGTGTCCCTGTAAACAGGGAATTTCAGTGAGAAAAGCCAGAGCAACTAGAGCGGACTAGAAACTTATAGAGAGGCAATACGATCATACAGCTGATATTTCATGGCCTAATATGTGAAAAACCTTACAAGAGTTAAACAGATTACCTTGAAAATGTATTACAAATCATATTCAGCTGTTGGGAAAACCATGGTAGTGTCTCCTATCTGACTGTACACCATAGTGGCTCTTTGGGAACCATCGTATCTGACCAGCTTTCAGGTGATTGTTCTATCTTTTTCTATGCTGGGCTCTCCCTTGCCACGCTCTCTCACAATGGCAACAGTTTCAGGTATAGAAGAGAACTCTCTATTTATAGGCCAGAAATGGAGTTTTAAAAGCTCATCGCAGAATGTTTATAAGTCCAGGATATACACTGAAACAATGAAGAAAAAAAGTAGGGTTTAGAAGTACAAGCTACACCCTTCATGAATGTAGGCTACCTTTAAATAGAAAAGACATCAGTTATCCTTCTAAGGATGAGACTTCTTTGTATTTTATACTTTTACCTTTTTTCATTCTTTTTTTTTTTTTGCGTTACGCGGGCCTCTCACTGTTTTGGCCTCTTCCATTGCGGAGCACAGGCTCCGGACACGCAGGCTCAGCGGCCATGGCTCACGGGCCTAGCCGCTCCGCGGCATGTGGGATCTTCCCGGACCGGGGCACGAACCCGCGTCCCCTGCATCGGCAGGTGAACTCTCAACCACTGCGCCACCAGGGAAGCCCCCATTCTTTTTTTATAAATTTATTTATTTATTTATTTTTGACTGAGTTGGGTCTTTCTTGCTGCCCGTGGGCTTTCTCTAGTTGCGGCGAGTGGGGGCTACTCTTCGTTGCGGTGCACGGACCTTTCGTTGCAGTGGCCTCTCCTGTTGCGGAGCACAGGCTCTAGGCATGCAGGCTTCAGTATTGCAGTGCATGGGCTCAGTAGTTGTGGAGCGTGGGCTCCAGAGCGCAGGCTCAGTAGTTGTGGCACACGGGCTTAGTTGCTCTGCAGCATGTGGGATCCTCCTGGACCAGGGCTTGAACCCGTGTCCCCTGCATTGGCAGGCGGACTCCCAACCCCTGAGCCACCAGGGAAGCCCCTTATTCTTATTTTTTAAAAAATCTGTTCTCTGTGGATGATTTCTTGTTCTTAGACATTACGTATCCATTTCCCGCTGTTGTCTTCAACAGGCTCATTCTAGAAGTTAAGTTTGTTCATGAATATGCCATCTTTCAGGGACCTTGGAGCCACCTTCTTGTTACTGAGAAGATGCCAATTCAAATTTAGTGATTTATTTCTTTAAAAATAATCAGTAGGGCTTCCGTGGTGGCACAGTGGTTGAGAGTCTGCCTGCCGATGCAGGGGACACGGGTTCGTGCCCCGGTCCGGGAAGATCCCACATGCCGCAGAGCGGCTGGGCCCGTGAGCCATGGCCGCTGAGCCTGTGCGTCCGGAGCCTGTGCTCCGCAACGGGAGAGGCCACAACAGTGAGAGGCCCGTGTACCGCAAAAAAAAAAAAAAAATCAGTAATTTTTAATAACTCAAAAAGGACACTTTTTCTAAAACCCACAGAAGAGAAAATTTCTTCAGTGACAGTATCTGGCCCTGAAACAGCTAGACTGGAGAGGAATAAATATGAAAATAGTTGAATTAATGGAAATAATCAGCTAATTGAGCTTCATGGTACACATTTGAATTGAATTATTATTGAACTGAAATTATTATTTCAACTTTATACATGGGAAAAACTGAGACGGCATTTGAACAAGATTAAATATTTGTGACCAAAGTAAAGGAAACACATATTTATGTGCTTCTATTATGTGGTATGCACTATGAAAACTAAACATGTTGTGTTCTTTGATCCTTGTAGCAAACAACTTCTGGAACACAGTGGCTTAACCCAACAGAAGATGTTTCTTGTTTCCACAGCATATTTGACATGGGTCAGTAGGGATGCTTTGCACCAATTCAGGGACCCATACTGATGCAGGAGCTTTACAAGAGCTTTGACATCATCGAAACAGGGACAGAGAACACATTTTTTTGTTCTTGTCATGGTGAGAACATTTAAAGTGCTCTTTTGTAACAACTTTCAAGTATACAATATGGTATTGTTAACTACAGTCACCATGCTGTGCATTAGATAACTGGGACTTATTCATCTTACTACTGATAGTTTATGCCCTTTGACCAATGTCTTCCCATTTCCCCAACACTCCAGCTCCTGGTAACCATTAATCCATTTTGTTTCTTGGAGTTCACCTTTGTTAGATTGCACATATAAGTGAAATCATGTTGTATTAGTCTTTGTCTGACATTTCACTTAATCTGTTGAAGACTTTTTTATTATAAATGGATGTTGCCTTCTGTCCTGTGATTTCTCTGCATCTATTGAGATGATAGTGTGATTTTTGTCTTTCTTGTAGTGTGAAGTACCACATTGACTGATTTGCATTTATTGAACCATCCTTGCATTTCACTGATGAATCCCACTTGACCATTGTGTATAATCCTTTTAATGTGCTGTTGAATTTCATTTTTTAGTATTTTGTTGAGAAATTTTACATATACTTTCATGAGGAATATTAGCCTGTAGTTTTCTTTTCTTGTAGTGTTCTTATCTGGCTTTGGTGTCAGGGTAATGCTGGTATTGTAAAATGAGTTTGGGAGTGTTTCCTTCTCTTCAAATATTTGGAAAAGTCTGAGAAGAACTGGTGTTAATTCTTTTTAAAATTTTGGTAGAATTCACCTCTGAAGTCATCTGATCCTGGGATTTTCTTTGTTGGGAGCTTTTTGATTACGGGTTCAGTCTTACTGGTAACTGGTCTGTTCAGATTTTCTGTTTCCTCATGATTCAGTGTTGGTAGTTTGTGTATTTTTAAATAATTTATATATTTCTTCTAGGTTATCCAGTTTGTTGGTATATAATTATTCACAGAAGTCTCTCACGATTCTTTGCATTTCCGTGGTTTCAGGTGTTTTGTCTCCTCTTTCATTTATAATTTTATTTAAATCTTTTCTCCCTTTTTCTGTAGTAGTGTAGCTAAAGGTTTGTCAATTTTGTTTATCTTTTCAAAAAATCAACTCTTAGTGTTTTGATTTTTTCTATTAGTTTTCATTTATTTCTGGTCATATCTTTGTTACGTACTTCTTTCTGCTAACTTTGGCCTTTTTGCTGTTGAAGCTCTCTATTGAATGCTTCGGTTCAGTCATATTTTTCAGCTCAATATTTCCATTTGGTTCTTTTTTACATTTCCTGTCTCTTTGAACTTCTCATTTTGTTTTTATATTGTTTTTCTGATTTCATAAATGTTTGGGCTTTCTTGTAGCTCTCTGAGCATCGTTAGAACAATTATTTTGAATTCTTTGTCAGGAAATTCATGTATTTCCATTTTTTTAGGGTCAGTGACTGGAAGTTTCTTGTGTTTCTTTGACGGTGTCCTGTTTCTCTGATTCTTCACAATCCCAGTAGGCTTGCATAGGTGTCTGCACATTTGAAGAAGCAGTCATCTCTTCTAGATTTTATGAACTAACTACCTTTATCTGTTGGTGGGGGCATGCTGGAGCATGCTGTGGCCACAGTGGTGCAGGGTGTCAAGTTCAAGAGTGTGTGATGTGTCCATAGCTCAGGCCATAGAGGTCAACAACTGTGTGGTTCTTGGTGAGTTCTCTGGGGGTCCACTTGAGTTCCTGCAAGGGCTGTTGGTGTCCTCAGCAGTGCCCCTCAAGTCCAGCAGCTAGGGACCAGGGCAGGCAGCAGGGGTACCTGGGCCAGCGGTGTGACATACTTGGCTTTGGAGGCCAGCTATAGGTGTCTGTAGTGACAGAGGCCAAATGCAGACACTCACATGGTGGTGAGGGGCCAGGGTCAGCAGCAAGGACTGGGCTGGACTGCCTGTGCACTAGCAGCTGTGGGTGCCTTGGCTGTCAGTGCACACTCCTGCTGCATACTCCTGTTGCTGCAGTCTCACCACAGGGGCAAGTGTGGCAGTGGAGGCCAGTGTTTCAAGTTAGGCCGGGGTCATGCAGGTGCATAACTGGAGGGGCTGACCTCAAGCTGATATGGTGGTTGACTTCAGCCATGCGGGTCTGGACTGGTGTCTTACACGGGTGCAGCCAAAGAGGCTGGGGGTCCTAGGCCCTCGCAGTGGATGGAGGGGGTGGGGAGGGACTCAGGTGACTGGCATCTGCAAATGCAATAACCTGTAGGGTGAAATCTAGTGAAATCTGTAGTGAGTCCATGGCAGCCCTTCTGGCCATTGGTTTCTTCAGTGGCAGTAGTGACTGAGGTCTTCTGCAGAGCAGATCATTGGGAACTGTGGTCACTCCTGTAGTCGATATGGTAGTCCCTGCCATTCATCCTGATTCCTTGCTGTCTGTGTATGTCTCAGCTTTGCCAGTCTCTAGGTGGAATGAAACTGAAGTGGGTTCTGTTTTGAAAGACGGGAAACAAGTCGCTCACCTCACTCTACTTTTCCAATTCAGGGAAACTCTTTCTAGCTGGGAGTTCCCTCTTAGTGCTGAGCAGTGCCAGCTGGGAGGATGGGATGATGCAGGCAAAATGAAGCTACTCTTCCTTTCCTGTTTTTATTTGCAGTACTCGGGCCTCTCACTTCCGTGGCCTCTCCCGTTGGGGAGCACAGGCTCCGGAAGCGCAGGCTCAGTGGCCATGGCTCACGGGCCCGGCCGCTCCGCGGCAAGTGGGATCTTCCCGGACCGGGGCACGAACCCGTGTCCCCTGCATCGGCGGGTGGATTCTCAACCACTGCGCCACCAGGGAAGCCCTTCCTTTCCTTTTTGTGTGATTAGAGGATTTTTGTCTTACTGGGTTGCTGAAATTTCTTAGGTGGACTCCCGAGCTCTCCTAGAGCTGTTTGTGTTCATGGATAGCTGTCTAATTGTTGATCTTTTACGTGGCTGGGATCTCCTACTCCACCATCTCAGAGGTGACTCTCCATTGACTCTTCCATTGTCCATTCAGTCGTGACACATTTCATTAGCTAAATGTGGCCACACCTAACTTAAAAGAGGCAGGGAATTGCAATCTTACTGTGTCTTTAGAGGAAAGTCAGACTGTATTTGGAAAGTCCTAAGGATTACCACAATCTTTATTATCCTGAGAATACGGAGAGTCAGAGGGCTTAGATAGTTTACCAAAAATTATTTACTTGTTCCCTGACTTTTCTCTGCTATTCTGATCACTACATGGTCTCTCACCCCCTAATTATAGATGTGAAGTATGGCTTGGTTCATTTTGGGGTTTAAAAAACACTACAACTAATTGCCATATCAAGTGTTTTTGTTTAATAAGTGACTTGTAATCAAAGGCTTGAAATGAAAAGAAAAATAAAAACAATAGTGCATTGTCACTTTTATCATATTATCACTTGTGATCTCTATTCTGACTGTGATTACTTCTAAATTTTCCCCTGTTTTCTCTGTAAATTCTTACATGCAGGGATTTGAGACTTGGCGATTTTAAGTGTTAAAATTTTTATATCTCTGTCATCCTTAGTTGAAAAAATAAGCAAATTAAAGACAGTCATTGATAAGCCCAATTAAATAGCACCTATGAGAAACTGGAAAATAAACGGTTAAAGAGTTGAGAAATTACGTTGTGAGAGAAATTCCCAAACTGACAAACAAAGCACATTGTTACTCTGCATTTAAAGCAAAATTCATGACCCATCTTAACAGGATCTGGGCTGCTTGAAGGGCTCCAACCCCCAGAAGGAAAATCTTCCTCCATTGTACAACTCATATTTCATCAAGAAAAACAAAGGCCAAGGGAGATTTTATCAGAGAAAAGAATTCTGAGAAATCCAGTTAATTGAGCAACTTATTGTCAGCGGGGAGAGTAAGGGCTCTTCTCATTCTCAGGACAAAGGTTGTGCTCGGATTTCAATTATGATTTTCCTGTGTCCTCTTTCCAGACATTATCAAAAATATCCTGGTTACCCTCCACCATGGTATATTGATTATGTTGAGGATGGTTAAATTAATCATGTATCATGGTTTGTTTATTGGATATGAGGATGTAATAATTGGACAATTTTGAGTTGTCTCCTGGTGGGATGGAGTGAGACCTTTTAGGGTTGTATGTGGGATCGTGGTATCATATAAGGACAGGCAGTTTTGAATGTTTATTTGGGGAGAGTTGCATGTATAGATGCTGACAATCAAGGAACAGAACATTATAAAAATATATTTCAATTTTGGTCTACTGTTCAGAATCTCTGTGGGAAAAACCCATTTCCTCTCCTTAGTACCTGTGATTTATGTAGACTGGCAATCCCCACTCGTCACTTCCAGCCTAAGGATAAGCAGAAGATGCCAAGACTTGTCCAGGGAGATTGTGCCATCCTCTTACAGTGCAGTCGGTTCAAGAAAAGATATTAATTCCAAGCAAATTTATTAGAGTCATCTCTGGAAAATCAGAGGGAACTCTTGCTAAATAAAACATGCTCATTTCTGTGAAATTGCCAGCAATAAGGACAGTATAGGGATAGAAATTTGAGTGGCTTTTAAACATTCTGAATATTAAAGTTTCTGGAAAAAAAAAAGGTTATGGTTTCTATGCTATAAGAGTGTTATGAAGATTAAGTAATGTTTATGTAAACATCAATCTGTGGCTTTGCCTAGTTTACAATAGATATACATTAAATGTTAGGTAAAGCTAAAGTATAAAGATGGAAAGAATGTTGGGATTTCAGGTATTCAAAGAATTGTATCTCTGCAAGAATGTTGGCTATATTGTAGGATTTGACTCATCTGTTATCTCCAATTATACCTATATTTGGATAACTTGGTATTGAACTAATCAAAGAGTCCCTAAAAAATATTCTCTTCGTGACAAATAAAGGGTATGACAAGTGCAATAAACTGTACATCAGTAGAGTGGTATTATATATGCTCATGATGACTCTGGAACCTGCAAGGTTTAGAAGTTGTTCAACACATTTTTAGTGTTAAATGCATTTTATTTCGTCCAGATACTTTGATCTTACTTCATCATTAGAGGAATACATGCCCTTGTAAATTTGGTATTTGTTTAACAAGAAAACCCTATTTCCTTGTATGGTGTCAGTGTTTTTATACATCTTGAAATTTTACTACTAAGACTCATCAGAAGAGTGTTAATATGTTCTATGAAGAGGCACATTGTAAAAAAAGTAATTCATCTCTATGCTGCCTGTCTTAGCTTGGGCTGCTATAACAAAATACCATAGATTAGGTGACTTAAAGAACAGATATTTATTTTTCATAGTTCTGGAGGCTGGGAAGTCCAAGATCAGGGTTCCAGCATGGTCAGCTTCTGGTGACAGCCCTCTTTCTGACTTCTGCTGCATGCCTTCTTGGGTCCTCACATGGCTGAAAGCGAGAGCTCTGGTATCTTCCTATTCTTATAAGGCCACGGAGCCCATAATGGGGCACCCCCATAATGACCTCATCTCAACGTAATTACTTCCCAATGATCCCATCGCTAAATACCATCACACTGGATAGTAGGGCTTCAGTATATAAATTGGGGGAGGCCCCAAACATTCAGTCCATAAAACTACCTTAACACTATTCCCAGCAGTTTCTTAAATGATTACTCTAATTTCTATTCAGTAAAAAAGATAGGCATCAGATTAGATGCTGGCAGTAATTATCAGGTGCAAAACACCTACTGTTGAAACCAAACTACTGTCTCTACTACATGGGCAGCAGTATTTCTGATACCGAGCTGCTTTTGTTCACTGTTCCTCAAGAAGGCGAGAGCAAGTCTTTACTTAAACCCCAAGAGTGACAATTTTACATCTGAGTCATGATTTAAATTGTGATCTCATGGCATAAAGGCTCTTAGCACTAGAGGCACAGTATTTATTAAATACTTTCATTTGAATGTTTTCCAGGAAGAGTAGGTGAAGGGTGTTGGAAACCAGAAAATTTGTCAAGTATACATTCATAGGTATTTCTTCTATAATTTAAACACAATGGCTGGAATCCAAAGAATGAGCATACTGCCTATAAGAATTCTCTCCTTTTAACTCTTCATGAACCTCATGGATTCCACATAAACATTCAAATCAAGAGCACTTCACACCTGTGTATAGGCCGTCCTCTATCTACTTCAGTCCCATTATGACTAAGGATTAGGACTCAGTTTCTTTTGGTCTCTGTCTTTTGCAAAATTAGAAATGAAAGCAGAAGAGAGCAAATGGACACCCTGAATATCAGGTACCAGATTCTCAAATGTCTCAAACAGAAATCTTTAACTTCCAACTGTGAAAAAAAAGTAGGTTTCTATAAAAAAATTTCGGATGACATGAATGTTTTCATAAGGCCTGACTTTGTGTCAGGCTGTGTAAAACTGGATCCCGCAGCCCAGAAAGAGGACACGATGAGAGAGGGAGAAGACAGTGAAAGAGATTTTTTAAAAAAATTACTAATTTCTTTTCCATTATGGTTTACTACAGGATATTGAATATAGTTCCCGGTGCTATACAGTAGGACCTCGTTGTTTGTCCATTCTCTATCTAATAGTTTGCATCTGAAAGACAGAGATTTTTAATGGATGGTTCTTTTACAGATAATTCTTTTCCTTCCTTTCAGTTTTATCTTTAAGTTTAGCATTTATAGACTTAAATAACAACATTAGGATTCCCTTGAAGATAATCTACTTTGGATCATAAAAACCACTGGATTCATGAAGACTTAACTAGAAAGATCTGAGTTTAGCCAAAATAAGCATTTTCAAAATCCTTTTCACTTGAAAAAATTCTTCAGTGGGATGTGTAATTCCACAGAGTCTGTAGGGCTTTCATTTATTTTTTATTTTTTATTTTTTTTGCCTATGAAAACCTAGATTTTTTATTATTATTAAAGAGATCCATGTCAGTTTCTAAAGTAATCATGCATTATAATGAAGATGACTGTATTAAAAAAGTAAAATATAATTCACATACCATATAATTCACCTATTTAAAGTCAGCACTTCAGTGGCTTTAAGTATACTGTACTCACTAAAAAGAGTTGTGCATCCATTATCACAATCAATTTTTTTTTTTTTACATCTTTATTGGAGTATAATTGCATTACAATGGTGTTAGTTTCTGCTTTATAACAAAGTGAATCAATCATACATATACATATGTTCCCATATCTCCTCCTTCTTGTGTCTACCTCCCTCCCACCCTCCCTATCCCACCCATCCAGGTGATCACAAAGCACCGAGCTGCTCTCCCTGTGCTATGCGGCTGCTTCCCACTAGCTGTCTATTTTATGTTTGGTAGTGTACATATGTCCATGTCACTCTCTCACTTTATCACAGCTTACCCCTCCCCCTCCCCATATCCTCAAGTCCATTCTCTAGTAGGTCTGTGTCTTTATTCCCGTCTTTGCCCTAGGTTCTTCACGACATTTCTTTTTTTCTTAGATTCCATATATATGTGTTAGCATACGGTGTTTGTCTTTCTCCTTCTGACTTACTTCACTTTGTATGACAGATTCTAGGTCCATCCACCTCACTACAAATAACTCCATTTTGTTTCTTTTTATGGCTGAGTAATATTCCATTGTATATATGTGCCACAACTTCTTTATCCATTCATCCGATGATGGACACTTAGGTTGTTTCCATCTCCTGGCTATTGTAAATAGAGCTGCAATGAACATTTTGGTATGTGACTCTTTTTGAATTATGGTTTTCTCAGGGTATATGCCCAGTAGTGGAATTGCTGGGTCATATGGTAGTTCTATTTGTAGTTTTTTAAGGAACCTCCATACTGTTCTCCATAGTGGCTGTACCAATTCACATTCCCACCAGCAGTGCAAGAGTGTTCCCTTGTCTCCACACCCTCTCCAGCATTTATTGTTTCTAGATTTTTTGATGATGGCCATTCTGACTGGTGTGAGATGATATCTCATTGTAGTTTTGATGTGCATTTATCTAAAGATTAATGATGTTGAGCATTCTTTCATGTGTGTGTTTGCAGTCTGTATATCTTCTTTGGAGAAATGTCTATTTAGGTCTTCTGCCCATTTTTGGATTGGGTTGGTTGTTTTTTTCGTTATTGAGCTGCATGAGCTGCTTGTAAATTCTGGAGATTAATCCTTTGTCAGTTGCTTCATTTGCAACTATTTTCTCCCATTCTGAGGGTTGCCTTTTGGTCTTGTTTATGGTTTCCTTTGCTGTGCAAAAGCTTTGAAGTTTCATTAGATCCCATTTGTTTATTTTTGTTTTTATTTCCATTTCTCTAGGAGGTGGGTCAAAAAGAATCTTGCTGCGATTTATGTCATAGAGTGTTCTGCCTATGTTTTCCTTTAAGAGTTTGATAGTTTCTGGCCTTACATTTAGGTCTTTAATCCATTTTGCGCTTATCTTTGAGTATGGTGTTAGGGGGTGTTCTAGTCTCATACTTTTACATGTACCTGTCCAGTTGTCCCAACACCACTTACTGAAGGGGCTGTCCTTTTTCCACTGTACATTCCTGCCTCCTTTATCAAAGATAAGGTGACCGTATGTGTGTGGGTTTATCTCTGGGCTTTCTATCCTGTTCCACTGATCTATATTTCTGTTTTTGTGCCAGTACCATACTGTCTTGATTACTGTAGCCTTGTAGTACAGTCTGAAGTCAGGGAGCCTGATTCCTCCAGCTCCCTTTTTCGTTCTCAAGATTGCTTTGGCTATTCGGGGTCTTTTGTGTTTCCATTACAAATTGTGAAATTTTTTGCTCTAGATCTGTGAAAAATGTCAGTGGT
>RJWK010046264.1:0-17690 GCA_004363435.1 Platanista minor | reverse complement strand
CGGGAAATGTGGCGGGGGCGCGCTGCAGCAGGGCGGTCGGGGGGGGGAGGGTCAGCTCTCGCCTCTGGATCCCTTTATTGTGTAAGTGATCTGGGCATGGCTCGGCGCGGAGTCTCTTCCTGGCCTTCTGCAGTGGGGGTCACACCCTGATCCCATAAAATCGGCCTGGAATGGGGTCGGAGGGAAGTTGAAGGCGCGGAGTCCCGGCGTCCGCGGGGCTTTGTGGGCCTGCGGTGGGCGGATGCGGCCCGGGGACCGGCGAGGCCCCCAGCCTGGCCTGCCTGGCAACTAGGGCCTTGGGAAGGAGGTTGGCGACTCTGGGCTGAGCTCAGCTGGTGAGTTTTGGGTAACGTGGCCTCTGCCTATGACCGTTATCTCTGTTCCTTGGGGCCTCTGCAGTTCCCTTCGAGATCACTGCGGTGGATGGAAGGGGGGTGGGGTGGGGTAGGGGAAAGCAGGCAGGGTAGATCCCGACTGCAAATGAAACAAAGACTGCTGTTTTCGCTGAATAATATAATACCAAATATAATACTTCGGCTTTGCTGAGATTTTTGTTTTTTAACATTGAAGCTGAGGATTCTTTGAGTCAGGCTTAATTATTCTTGATAGTATCTCACTCTGGAAAACTTTAATGTATTTATTGTTTCATTTCCTTCATCAATCCACCTTTATTAATTACTCTTTCAGTTCCATGCTTTTGATGTTTAAGTATGCCCTGTCTGTCACGGACTCTAGAAAAGTGGCCATTTTATGCAGCTCCTTACTTCTGCATCTTAAATTCAGTTCTTCCTCATCCTTATCTGGAGAAAGCATATGGTGTAATTGTGTGATATCGCACTAGCTTTTGCTGCAAAGGGATGTGACCCGAGAGGTTGGCTTTTTATTTGGGCTCCTTAGGGAAATCATTTCAATGAAGACAGGCTGGATGGAAGGTGAGATGGAGGAAATTTTGAAGGGCACGTTGTATGGTGAAAGACTATAGGCTTCAGCGGATGGTGTACTTACTTGTCATATAGGAAGAATAAAAATTCCTGGTGTCGGCTCCGCGTTTCAGAAACATTTAACGCGGTGTAAAGATATTCACAGAGGTGGCTTGAACCATGAATAGCGATAGTGTCCTTTTGCACTTAGTTTGTATTTCTGCTCATTTGGTTGAACAGAATTCTGATAAATGAACAGACTTGCAGGTCTGTGTAATGTAATGCAGGTCTCTGTGGTAGCGTTACACAAATTGGGACAATTCTGTTTTAGCTTATCCGTCTTAGAGAGATGCACTATCATATGGATCCCTTATCCATCGTTTTTGTTTGGCTTTTTATATGCAAGATATTCATAAAACTTTTCCTGTGCCTGTACCTATAGTAGGTGCTGGGAGGCAGTCGAGAAGTTTCCTGGGTGATATTTCATTGAGAGTCTAAAATGGCCTTGGAGATGGAGCCCAGGGGTGTGTGTGTCTAAAAACAAATGAAGGGGATGGGGCTTTGGCTCTGTAGGGAGCTAATTTGTGCACAGATAAATGATTCAACAGTAATTAGGCAGTTATTTCAGATGACACCAAGAACCTTCAGCTTCTGTCTGTTGCAAAGATGTTCCTATTTATTCCTTTTTTTCCCCAATATAGGTTTTTTTTTTTTTTCTATAAAATACAAAGCCTTTGCTAGATTGTGCTAGTGCGTTCATTGGCCGAGCTTGTATTCTTTTTTTTTTTTTTTTTTTTTCCTGGCGGCTTGTGGGATCTTAGTTCCCAGACCAGGGATCGAACCCCGGCCCACGGCAGTGGAAGCGCAGAGTCCTGACCTCTGGACCGCCAGGGAATTCCCTGAGCCTGTACTCTTGAAGCCATGATTGATAATTGATCGAGAGGCAGTATGTAGTGTACTACATGCCCTTCAAAGTGTTTTCCTTCTCACCTTCCATCCCTGTAGCATGTGCTCTGGAGCTGAACTGAGTTTACTCCCAGCTCTGCTCCTTAGCTCTGTGACCTCCAGCCAGTTATTGGCTTTCTCGGAACCTTGGTTTCCTCATCTGTAAAATGGAGATATTAATAGTACCTACCATGTAGGGCTGTTGTGAGGATTAAGAGTTAATACATACATAAACTGCTTAGAATAGTGCCTGGCCATGATTAGTGGTATATAACAACAGCATCTGCTGTTTTCAAAATTCTAGCATTATCCTTTCCGAAAGGCAAAGCATTTGGGAGAGGTTTCCCTATTAAATACCAGCATTATCAAGATTAGGTACCAAATGGACAATGGAATGAAAAAAATACAACATATTTGGCAACCACAAGTGAACAGTTAAGATGAACAAAACATCTTCACTGGCCTCAGGGACTCTGTCAACTAAACAAGGATTTGAGCACCTACTACCTGAGTCCTCTGGTACGAAGGCAAGGGAGGGTTAGAAGGATGCCAGCAGAGCGGTACAAAATGCTAGGAGCAGGGGAAGGATTAAATTGCCAGGTTGACCTGAAGAGAACTTCTGAAAGGGTGGCGTTGGGCTAGGATTTGAAGGAATGGTTAGCTTTTGGTGGTGGAGGAGAAGCTGAAGCTTAACAGTGAGGGTCGGGACCATTCGTATAGTGTTGATCAATAGGTATATAGAGGCCCTCCTGTGGACCAGGCGGTAAGCTCACCGTATGGCAAAGACAGGAAACCATCCTCATAGTGTTTAGTTAGTTGTAGAAAACTCTGGAAAAGTAAAAATTAAAAGTAGTTTGTGATCCCACTACCCAGTGAAGACCCAATGACTATTTGTTTCTTTTAAAACAAAAAGAAAGGGGCTTCCCTGGTGGCGCAGTGGTTGAGTCCGCCTGCCGATGCAGGGGACGCGGGTTCGTGCCCCGGTCCGGGAAGATCCCACATGCCGCGGAGCGCCTGGGCCCGTGAGCCATGGCCGCTGAGCCTGCGCATCCGGAGCCTGTGCTCCCCAACGGGAGAGGCCACAACGGTGAGAGGCCCGCGTACCGCAAAAAAAAAAAAAAAAAAAAAAAAGAAAAAAAAGTGTTTATGTAATTTCCCCCCCCCCCCAACAAAATCGGGAGCATATTGTAATCACACTGTTGTGATCTATTGTGGGTTTTTTTCCCTTATATTAAATTATAGGTGGTTCCCCACCTAGAAAAAGTACATGCTGATAAATTTAAAATGTGTTGATTTGATCAAATAATTTATAAATCCGTGGTTTACTTTTAAAAAAAAGAAAAAAGACCTGCCCTAGAAATGACCTGTTAAGTTACTGTGATTTATAGTCATTTGCTAAATCTAAGCATATAATTACATGTCTAATGTAAAAGTAAACAAATGTGTGCATACATACAGGCAGGAAGGCAGTTTCTGAAGTGTTGTATGGGGTATACATTTTATACCTAATAAGAATAAGAGTAACTTGTTACCGTATTTTGTTCTAGTTGGATATTTTCTCTTTTAAGAGACTGTCCTTCCTAAGGCAGAGTGTGTGTCCTATTGTCTGTATCCACATTCATCCAGGATGATTCCCATTTCAGAGCCATCCTCTTCCTAGCAGTGGGTAGTGAGTGTATAAGTTGGGAAGACAGAAAACTTGTTAATAATCTTATCAGTGCAGTCCGGAGAGGTGATGGGTTTTTGAAACCGTTCTTCAGAATGTACATGTGTGCGTGAATATTTTCTCTATTGCCCTCTCCCACGTGGATGCCTAAGAAGGCAACTGCAAGTATAGTTAGAGAGCATATTAGCAGTTCTATCGGTAGAAGTCTTAATGTTACATGTTTTGTGATTTTTTTGTTTGTTTTATTCTGTTTTGTGATTTTTGTTTTATCCGAGTGTATACTCCTTAAAACGTTAGCATATCCTTTAAATCAGGTTATGAATTAGTCTAAAACATTGGTTTTCAACCTTTTTTTCCACTCCAACATACCTGGTAGTAACAGTGGTTCACCATGGCAACCAGAGAACTGTGGAGGAATGGTTCTCAAAGTGTGGTCCAGCATTATCAGCAGCATCTGGGAGTTTTTGTTAGAAATGCAAATTATCAGGTCCTCCACCCCAGACCTACTGAATCAGAAATTCTGGGAATGGCGCCCAGCAATCTGTATTTTAATAAGCCCTTTAGGTGTTGCTGATGCCCTTGCCGAAGTTTGAGAACCATGCTCCAGGGCATGAGTGTTTGTGATCCTTTACACTGTAACAACCAGTTTCTGAAGAATCTTAGCTATTTGATTCTAGTACCTTCTTACTGGGACTGAAAGGGCTAGTATCTTGTACCCACTATCAGTGTTTAATCTTTTAGGACAAAGATAAATAGATCCCTTTAAGAATCTGAAGAAAGTTATGCATGTTCTCCTCAGAAAAGCGCAGATATACAAAAAAGTTGTACAACGTCTTTAGACCATTTCAGTGATTTCATGGAGCTTGAACTTTGTCTACCGACTCGAGGTTAAGAACCTCTTAACAACTTTGATGACTTTATGATTTCCCTTGCAGCCTTCCATTCTCTTGCCTACCAAGAATCCCCATCATTTTGGGGAGAGGGAAAAGTTGGGGGGGTTTGATGGTTACTCACTTGCCTTCTTGCATTGATTTGGATGAGATTTGTAATAACCTGGAATTTGGGGTAATAACAGAAGTATTTAATGATGGTGTTGGATTCCAGAAAGATATTGTCAGGCAGGAATGATGAGTCACATCAGAAAGGTGAGTGACGAATGTAAAATCCTGTCCTTCGATCCAAAAAGTCAATCCCACAAGTATAAGAGGAGAAGTAGCTTCAAGGACCATGAGTGGAGCTTTCGCTGACAGTTCCTTGTGAACCAACTGTAAATGAGCGCTCAGTAAACCACTTAGGTCTTGAGATACTGTTCATTGTAAAAGTCACAGAAGCAGTGCTTTCCCTAGTGTGGCCTAAGGCTGTGAACAGTTCCTTTTCTTCTGCACCAGTCAGACTGTGTCTGGAATATTCTGTTTGCTTCCGGTCCCCACACTCTAAAGGGGCATGGAGTCTGTTTAGAGGCGAGAGACCAGAGTGGAGGAGTGAGTCCTGATGCAGGACGGGATGCAGGAGAGGAACCAGCGGGGAGCAGATGGGAGTGGAGACCTGAACAGCCCCCATCACATACTTGAAAGGCTGGGTGTAATGCCAACTTACGCTCATCCCCTGTGGTCTCGTGATCACACTGAGGCCGCATGGGCCATAGCGAAGCTGCAGGGGGCTGGCTTGGGGGAATTGTAAGGAAGAACATTGAGTCTGTTGTCTGAAGGTAGGATGGGAGGCACGTTCTAGACCTGAGGGTCGCTCTGCTGGCAGCCACCGTGCGTTTCTGTAGCTATCAATACATCCTGGTGGTCCCGCAGCACTCCATGGGCCTTTTGTCATGAAACTTTTTCTTTTTCTCCCTTTTCCTTTCCCTTCTTAAGTCCCTGTTTAACTTGGGGTGAGGGTGAAATAGGAGATGGAGAGGGAAAAAAGGGGTGAAACTGGAACTTTGCTTTTCCCTCCTGCTTGTTTTCCAGCCATCCGTGACAGGCTACAATCTTGAGTGGTCCTTAGACGACCAGAGTCATCACTGGTGGTCACCCCTGAAATTTACCTTGGAAACCCAGTTAGTACGGCCACGGAGAGGGCTACCTCAGCTCCTTCACTCAAAGTTCACGCTCTCTGTTTACCAAAGCGTTTGTTTTCAGTTTCTTAGAAGAGTAACATTTGTGAACCGTAGCGTATTTTGAAATACCTGACTTTGTCCTCCTTCTCCTCTCCTCACAGAGGCAATCGCTCTTGTATCCTTCTGTTCACAATGGCCCAGAGAACTGGACTTGAAGATCCAGAGAGGTATCTCTTCGTGGACAGGGCGGTCATCTACAACCCTGCCACGCAGGCTGATTGGACGGCTAAAAAGCTAGTGTGGATTCCATCAGAACGCCATGGTTTCGAGGCAGCTAGTATCAAAGAAGAGCGGGGAGATGAAGTTATGGTGGAGTTGGCGGAGAATGGAAAGAAAGCAATGGTCAACAAAGATGATATTCAGAAGATGAACCCACCTAAGTTTTCCAAGGTGGAGGATATGGCAGAATTGACGTGCTTGAATGAAGCTTCTGTTTTGCATAATCTGAAGGATCGTTACTATTCAGGACTTATCTATGTAAGTATGCCCTCTGAATAATCATGTGAAGTGGTGGCTGGGAATTAATGGAAATTATACATACTGTCCCAATCAATGTGGAATACTCACATACTACTCTCTGTTTAACATGTCTATTTCTATTAAAGATAGAAAGATTGTCCCTTGCTTACCCAAGTCTTGCTTTGCTTTAAATCTTAACACATAACTTGAAATAATCCAATCTGCAATTAAGTATACTAAAATGGTATTTGAGACTTTTGTGTAGTGGTGCTCTGGAGCCTACTAAGAGCGGGGAGAGTGTGTGGCAGAAAGATAAGGGAAATTAATATGGTAATAAGAGTTGCATTAGTGGTAGGATACAGACGGCAGATTGGTAGGAAATCCAGTGTATATCCAGGGGGTATAAAGTGGCGGGGCTGCAAGCTTAGAGGTTTCAGTGAGGAGCAAGACCAAGGTCATTGGATACAGGGACGTTGGAAAGCTGAATGCTGAGGTTTTTGTTTTGTTTTGGTTTGTTTTTTTGTGATACGCGGGCCTCTCACTGTTGTGGCCTCTCCCGTTGCGGAGTACAGGCTCCAGACGCGCAGGCTCAGAGGCCGTGGCTCCCGGGCCCAGCCGCTCCGCAGCATGTGGGATCTTCCCGGACCGGGGCACGAACCCGCGTCCCCTAGCATCGGCAGGCGGACTCTCAACCACTGCGCCACCAGGGAAGCCCTGAATGCTGAGGTTTTTAAGAGGAAACAGTTCAGGGTGAGATTGAGGCTGGGGTTGTCCTGTGGTTAGCAGTTGACATATATGTCACAGTCACTGACGGTGTTGTGACCATATAGAAGTTCCCGAAAGTAATAAGGGATCAGGTTGAGAGGAAAATGCAAGCCAGTTACTGAAAGAATCTCTAATGCCAAAAGAGGCTTGAAGGGGTGGTAGACACGGGTGGCAATGATTTAAAGAAGGCAGGGTAATTAGCAGCAACATGGATGGACCTAGAGATTATCATACTGAGTGAAGTAAGTCAGAAAGAGAAAGACAGATACCATATGATATCACTTATATGTGGAATCTAAAATATGACACAAATGAACTTATCTACAAAACAGAAACAGACTCCCATACATAGAGAACAGACTTGTGGTTGCCAAGGGTGGGGGGGGAGGGATGGATTGGGAGTATGGGATTAGTAGATGCAAACTATTATATATAAGATGGATAAACAACAAGGTTCTACTGTATAACACAGGGAACTATATTCAATATCCTGTGATAAACCATAATGGAAAAGAATATGAAAAAGAATGTGTGTGTGTGTGTGTGCGTGTGCGCGCGCGCGCGCGTATAACTGAATCACTTTGCTATACGGTAGAAATTAACACAACGTTGTAAATCAACTATACTTCAATAAAGTAAATTTTAAAAAATAAAGAAGGCAGGGTAGATAGAATGTAGATTTAGAATGAAGAGAATTAGAGGGAAAGGTTGACACTGTAATGGTCTGAATTTGGAGAAGAGAAGTTGAATTTTATGCAAAGAGTGTGGTACTAACATCCATGTATAATTCACAACTTCAGCAAAGCAGAAGTCGTTTTCCCCTAGAATTAGTTTATTTAGTGGATGTTTACTGAGCACCTACTATGTTCTAGGTGCTGCTGGAGAGAGTGTGGTGGACAGGCCAGGCCAAATCCCTGCCTTTGTGGTATATCCTGTACGCAAATAAAACAGGACTATGGGATGGCTTTCCCAGCGGGTCAGGGAAGGGCTCTTTGAGAAGGTAGCATCTGAGCTGGAATCTGACAGGAGGGAGCTAGCCAGGGGAACATCTGAGAATGAGTAGTTCATTCATGACCTTTGCCAGAGTAGTCTGAATCAAACCTGGTGGTCTCTTTTATTTTCTTTTCTTTTTTCTCTGAGTTAGGGTGCAAAGTAAGGGTAAGAGGCACCAGGGTCGGTGCGTCAGGTTTGGAAAGGGGAGGAAGCCAAGGATAAGAAAACAATTGGAGAGCAGCATTGGGAATCCAAGATGAGACTGAATAACAGAACGTGTAAGGTGGCCACATTTTTGTCTGGAGAGAAAGGAGTGGAGAGAGGGAGTGAGAAAACTGGGAAACTAAGAGATTGTGGTCAGATCATTATGTTGACATCTGAGATTTGAGAGGTGGATCAATTTTGGATGATACCTGGTGCGGTAAATTGCGGAAGGGCTGGAAATGCAGAGACGTAACCAAAAAGCTGTGGAGTGCTGCCCTGTGGAAAGGAGCCTGTCTGGCCCCTGACCCCACCCTGCCCTGAGGGCTGCTGCTAGGAGGAGAGAGGCGGGAAAGAGAAAGGGGAAGGAAGTTGTGGGTAAAAGGGAAGGAGGAGGGAAAAGACAATTTACTTTATTTGTAGCCATTCCTCGTGATAATTCTAAGACTTTGCAAGTATCTTTTATTGAGTTTGTTTGATTTTTTTTCCAGCTTAATTCGGGGACGACAGGAGTGAATTTCTGGGTTCCTTTTCAAAGCATGGCCTCCTGGGCTTTACAGAAGGAGAATCTGAGTTTTTTCTTTTTTCTTTTTTTTAAATTTATTTATTTAGTTATTTTAGGCCGCGTTGGGTCTTCGTGGCTTCCCGCGGGCTTTCTCTAGTTGCAATGAGCGGGGGCGACTCTTCATTGCGGCGCGCGGGCCTCTCATTGCAGTGGCTTCTCTCGTTGCGGAGCACAGGCTCTAGAGCGCAGGCTCAGTAGTTGTGGCTCACGGGCCCAGTTGCTCCACGGCATGTGGGATCTTCCCAGACCAGGGCTCGAACCTGTGTGCCCTGCATTGGCAGGCGGATTCTTAGCCACTGCGCCACCAGGGAAGTCCATTGGCACGTATTTCTATAGATAAGACATAACATATGTTCATTTAGGTAAGTTACTAACAGGTTTGGTTATGTTATTTCCTTATATTTTCTTTGTATTTAATCTCCCCAACTTCCACATTCTCAGGTCATTAATTTTCATCTTCTTTCTTAATAAAACTACTTAAAAACTGCAGATGTCTTCTCTACTACGTTTTAGCTTACTTCACACATTTTGACATGTAGTATTTTTGGTGTTCAGTTCTAAATATTTTCTAACTTCTATTATTTCTTATTTAACCTATGAACCATTTAAAAGTATACTTTTAAAATTCCTAAATGTTGTTTTTTAAGTTATCTTTGTGTTATTGATTTTTAAATTAATTGCATTAATATAGTCCATATAATAACACTCCTTGTTTTTGTGAGACTTGCTTCATGTAGCATATTGTCAGTTTTTATGAGTGTTCTGTAAGTTTGTTAAGATTGTGTTTTCTGTTGGGTGTGGAGTTCTATATGTGGCCATTAGACTAAGTTTTTTAATTGTGCTTAAACTTTACTAATTTCTGTCTTCTTGGTCTGTTGATTATGGAGAAGTGTCTTAAAATCTCCCAGTGTGGGGCTTCTCTGGTGGCGCAGTGGTTGAGAGTCCACCTGCCGATGCAGGGGACGCGGGTTTGTGCCCCGGTCCGGGAAGATCCCACATGCCGCCGAGCGGCTGGGCCTGTGAGCCATGGCCGCTGGGCCTGCGCGTCCGGAGCCTGGGCTTTGCAACAGGAGAGGCCACAACAGTGAGAGGCCCGTGTACCACACACACAAAAAAATCTCCCAGTGTGTTTTCTCAAACTAAGTATGCATTCCTTTGCCTGTTGATGAATTTTTATATGAATGCATCTCTTAATACATACCTTTTTGTGTCAGTATTTTTGCTCAGCATTACAATTTTAAGATTCACCCATATTACTTTGTGTTGATGTAATTCAGTTGTTCTCAAAGGGTGCTCTACAGACTCCTAGGGTTTCTTTAAGACCCTTTCATGGGATCCTTGAGGTCAAAACTATTTTCACGATTATTGAAGACTTCATTTGCCCTTTTATTGTTGGCAATGGTGAGGAAAACTGCTGACACCTTATCGTGGGTTAAAGCAGTGACCCCAAACTGTACTGGTGGTCATACTAATCCAGTTTACTCCAGAATGGCCTTGGTAAAGCAGGAGGAATAATTGAATTTATTTCAGCTCTTGAGAGCACATCTTTTAATATTCTGTGTGATGAAATGATAAGTATGCATAAAGCGCTTCTGCTGCATATTGAACTAGGATGGTTGCTTTGAACAAAAGCGCATGTGTAGCTATTTGAGTTGCAAACTAAACTTGCTACTTTTTTTTATAGAATACCTTTTATTTGATAGAATGGCTGATAGATAAGCTATGATTAATTCACACTGGGGTATTTGGCAGACATTTTCTTGGAAATGAACAAAGTGAGCCTGTCATTTTAAAGGAAACAATTGAATGTATTTGTTGACAATGATAAAATTTGAGTTTTCACATGAAAATTAGAATTTGTATCTGCCACTGTGAACTTGACAGCTTGTCAACAGTTAAAACCTTCCTGATGAGATAGATGGCAATATTAATGAATGTGATTTTTTTTTAATGTCATATAGTGTGAAATGTCATCATTTGGAAGACTTGAACAATTCACTGAACCAGAGTTTTCCAAATGATGTGTACTTGATGTTGCAAAATCATGCCTGGGTAAAAGATTCATTCACCTGTGCAAGCTTAGCCAATGGATTTGATGTATGTAACAAGAGTATGAAAAGTTCATTGACAGGGTGTCAGATGCTACATTGCATCTAATCTTTAAGAAATTCTTACTTGTCGAGTTTTGGTGTAGTATCGAAGAGGAATATCTATAATTACATGAAAAGGCTGTTAAAGTACTCCTCCCTTTTCCAGTTAAATATCAGTGTAAGGCTAATTTCATGTGTTTCAGTCCAAACAACATCACAATAGACTGAATGCTGAAACAGAGTGTTGAGTGTTTTCTATTAAGAAGATTGAGTGTTTTCTATTAAGCCAGACAATAAAAGATTTGCAAATATAAAACTGTACCACTCTTCTCACTTTTATTTTGGAAAACAAAAAGTTATTTTTCATAAGAAATGTTATTTATTGTTATTTTTAAATGAATAAATACACATTTAGAAGCTACGTATGTATGTATATTTGTATAAAAATATATAAAGCAAAAGATCTTTAGGATCTTTAACAATTTCTAAGAGTGGTAAAGGGCCCTGAACTATAGAAGTTTGAGTATTTTGTTCCTTTTTGTGGAATGTAATGTTCCATTGTAAGATTTTTGACCCAGTTTATTTATCCTCTCAACTGTCTTTGGACATTTTTTTTTTTCCAGTTTGTGGCTATTATTGTACAAACAGTGCTTCAGTAAACAGTTTTGGACATGTCCTGGTGCACATAAGCATGGCTTTCTATAAGGTATATAACTAGGAGTGGAATTTCTGGGTGATATAGGACATGCATATCTTTAACTCATATCTTCAGCTTTTCTAGATAATGCCTAAGTTAGTCAGATTCCAGCAGGAAACAGAAGGCCCTCTTAACTAGGTATTCTGTGAATTTAATAAGGGGACGATTTACAAACATGTGAATAGAATTTAGAAAACAGATGCAGAAATGTTGCAGTATCCCAGCACTAGTGATGGCCGAGAGCCCTGGACCCATCTTCATCTTTAAAGGGACAAAGAGCTGTTACCTCAGCTGGGAGAGGCTGCCGTGTGGAGAGGGCTTCCTGGTAGGAATTGTGGCTGCCTTTAGAGGGAAGCGGACAGCTAGCAGGGAGGGGCCTGGCGGATAAACATCCTGACTTCATTCTCCCCCCACCCTCAATCTCCTGCTGCGTAACTCAGTCTGAAGCCAGAGGAGAAGGGACTTCGGTGATGTATTTCCTAGGGTCAGCCTCAGTTCCATTTGGAATTTAATTTTGTGTATGGTGTAAGGTAGGGGCAAGGTTAATTTTTTTTCCCCAAATGGCTATTCAGTTGACCCAGTGCCAATTACTGAAACATAGCCCTCTCTCCACTGCTCTGAAGTGCCACCTTTGTTGTAAATCAGATGCTCATAAATGTGTGCTTGACTACCTGTTCTGTTTCATGGGTCTATGCGCCTATCCTTGGGCTGATAGCACATTGTCTTGATTATTGCAGCTTTATACTGTGGCTTGGTATCCAGTATGGTAAGTTCTCTCATTTGTGTTCTTTAGGATTGTCCTGGTTGTTAGGTCCTTTGCATTTCAGTATAATTTTAGAGCCCACTTATCAGTTTTTCATACACACACACACACACACACACACACCCTTATTGGAATTTTTATTGGGTTTTTGCTGATTCTACAGTTCATTTTGGAGGAGAAATGAGATCTTTACAATATCTGTTCATCTAGTTCATTTATTTAGTTCTTAATTTTTCTCACTATGTTTTAGGGGTTTTTTTTGTAGAGGCTGTGTATATCCTTTGTTGGATTTATTTTTTGTAGGATTTATTTTTAGGTGTTTGATTTTTTTTGATGCTATTTAAGTGGTGTTTTAAGCAGTGTTTTAATTGTTTCTAAAAATAAATTTTATTTATTTATTTATTTTCAGCTGTGGTGGGTCTTTGTTGCTGTGCTCAGGCTTTCTCCAGTTGCAGTGAGCGGGGGCTACTCTTCCTTGCGGTGCGCAGCCTTCTCATTGAGGTGGCTTCTCTTGTTGCGGAGCACGGGCTCTAGGCTCGCAGGCTCAGTAGATGTGGCACACGGGCTCAGTAGTGGTGGCACAGGGGCTTAGTTGCTCCACGGCCTGTGGGATCTTCTGGGACCAGGGCTGGAACCTGTGTCCCCTGCATTGGCAGGCAGATTCTCTACCACTGCGCCACCAGGGGCGCCCTAAGTGTTGTTTTAAAATTGTTACCATTAGGTAGAAATACAGTTGCCATGGATTTTTGTTTGTTTGTTTGTTTTTTTGCGGTATGCGGGTTGCCATGGATTTTTGTTTGTTTGTTTGTTTGTTTGCGGTATGCGGGCCTCTCACTGTTGTGGCCTCTCCCATTGCGGAGCGCAGGCTCAGCGGCCATGGCTCACGGGCCCAGCCGCTCTGTGGCATGTAGGATCTTCCCAGACAGGGGCACGAACCCGTGTCCCCTGCATCGGCAGGCGGACTCTCAACCACTGCGCCACCAGGGAAGCCCTCTCTCTCACTCCTGATACTGATAATCTGCTCTACCCTTTTTAAAATGAGCCTCGCCAGAGGTTTATCAATTTTACTAATCTCAATCATGTCTTTTAATTACTTGAGGATATTATTGTCCAAGATAATAATACAAGGCAATAAAAGTAGACTCACAGGGAACCCACATACTATCTTGGATTTTAGTCACAACTGTTGCCTTATGTGCCACTTACTGTATATAAAATGGTGAAGTTAATTTGAGGCTCTGCATGACATCAAGCTAGTTCTAGAGTTTTGCTCTGGGCAGGCAGTTAGATGAAGGGGATCGAGCACGTGTAGATCAGTCAGGGATTTACATCCTTCCCAACTGGGCTTTGGGCTGGTCTATTTCTGGTATACTCTAAACTCTCAGGGTGTAGGTTAGGGTCCTAGCTGAACGCCTGGGGTATTTACCCTCCTCCGGAGTGGCTTTTTTTTTTTCTTTTTTTTTTTTTTAAACCAAGGTCTGTTGTGCTGTTGAATTTCCCATAGTCAGGATTTTGTTGATTGCATACCTGGGGTGCCTTCTGTAAACTGGTAGTTGGATGCAGCAGCTTGATCTGATTCAGATTCAGGACGCACAGGATGCCAGCTGTCTCTCAGTTTACAATGTTGAGATGGATCAGTGACTCAGTTTGGGCTTCCTCAGCCTGATTTGTGCTTCAGGAGTGTCTGCCTTCACCTAAGGGTTTTAGAGCCGGTGGTGGGCACTGTCCTGATCCATCATTTCATTAGGAAGCAAAATGGTGATAGTCTCATATCATCATTCCTTCTGTTATTAGTAGCTTGATGAATTTTTTTTTAACTCAATGTGTATTACAGCACCTCCCCGCCCCAACCAGGCACAGACAGTTTTCTTCAAGTTTATTTTTGATTACTGTTCTTTTTACAGAATTTTGACCTTTTTTCCTCCCTAAGGAGCAATGATTAATATTTTAGTTATCCTTTCTTTGCTCTCCATGTTCATCTTTCCTCTACGTATTTTTGAAATTGGTTTTATCTTTGTACCTTCTTTTTCTTTTATTATTTACCTTTGTTTTATCTTTCTTTAAGAGTCCATGCTGTATTACATTCTGTTGCGGCCATAAATCTGTTCCCTAACGTTTTCTTTTAGCTTATTTTGTAGAGAATGTCCAGAGGTCATTTCTCTCTCTGAATATTCTGGAAGATGATCTTTTCCTTATTACGTAGGATTGTTGTTGGTTTTTAAACACACATGTGAATTTCATCTAGGTGTGGCATTTGCAAGTGGTGTGACCGACCTATTCTTTCTTTTCTTACTTTCCATTTTGGGCGGCTGTCTGATTTCTTCTGAGAGCTGGGGTTGGGGTGTAGGTTGGGGTGTTGCTCCCAGTTCAATCCCCGGTTCCCAATAAGAGACTGTTGTATCTGCTCTATTGCACTGATATCTATACCTGCCTCGGTTTCCTGGTTCTCTAATCCTTCAAAGCTATGAAGTAATAATGTACATGCATATCCCTGTTTTCTTAGACTGAGGCCTGACCCTAAAGGATGAGCAACATTTCCCAGTACTGGATAGGAGGTGGGCATTCCAGGCAGAGTGATCAGCATATGTAGAAGCCTGGAGGCATAAAGCAGCACAGACTGTTGGGAAAATTTCAAGGTTGTTTTGGTGCTAGTATTTTTGTATAATAACTGTTCCTTGGTGTCTTAAAGCCTTTGCAAACTTCTTCAAGGCTTTGCAGTTCTTCAAAATGTTCTCATGGCTTTAGGATTCCAGTGTTTCCAACTGTTCAGCAGGCATTCATTCTCCTGGGCTCCCTTATTGTAATGAATCTCATTTTAAGGTGCCACAATCTCAATATGTTAAAAGGGGATTCAGTATCTTTCCCCACAAATCAAATGATTTTTCCCGTCCACTCATTACTTTTCCATCTCTAAAGCTTGACGACCTTGGAGTCATCTTTACCTTGAGCCTTGAATGGTTTTCTCTATTCAGAGTCCTGACTGCTGTTGAATCTCCAGCCTGCTTTCTTCATGACTCATCCCTGCTCTGTTTTTGTCTTGTTTTTCTCTCCTGTAGGCCTGTTACTGTGCCTGGAGAGGTCTCTACCTCCTGCTTCCCACCTCTTGCCCCTTCAGTCTCTTTTCCATACGGCTGCCAGGCTTATGCTGTTTCAGGAATGCCTCTTTCCTTCCATCACTCTTCTCTCCTGAACCTCTGATACCTGATCACCTAGAGTGGACAAAATCTGCCTGTCTGGGCTCTTTTCTCTCACCTTCCACAGAACAAACTATTGTCATCTAGACTGCGCTTCACTCTGCCGTGTATATACCCTGCCACCAAGTTTTACATTCTTACTATTTTATTTTATTTTTAAAAATTTTAAAATATTTATTGATTTGGCCTGCTCCAGGTCTTAGTTGCGGCATGCAGGACCTTTGGTGCGGCATGCGGGCTCTAGTTCCCTGACCAGGGATCAAACCTGGGCCCCCTGCGTTGGGAGCACTTAACCACTGGAGCACCAGGGAAGCCCCACATTCGTACTATTTTAATAGGAATTCCTTTATTCCCTCCTTTTGACCTAATAGTCTTTAAAAAGAACATCAGAGACCCTCTAGGTCTGGACTTAGTACCTAGTTGTACGGTTTCTGACAAGATGGCCATGACCTTCAGTGGGGTTTGTCGTGTGTTCCGCTGCTCCCGAGTTTCTCTGTTTAAAAGGCTTGTTCATCTTTCTTTTTTTGTATCACTCTCTTTTTAGTGCCTTATATTATGTCTTGTTTGCTTAGTGTGTCTTTATTGTCTTCATCCCCTAGAGTGTATAAGAAGGTGCTTAGTATCTTCTGCAGGTATTCAAATGCTTAATAATGACAGTTACTTTGAACTTAAGGCCTCCAGAGAAATTAACAGCACATCACCCTCCTTCCACGTGACTTGGGAAGGACAAAAGTGGTACAGTACTGGTTCAGTGCAGGAGCCCAACATTGGAGCTAATTTTCAAGATAGAAGCTTAGCTTTTTAAGCACTTCAATTTAGTATTTCCACTTAAACCTCTATTACTGCTCCTCTTTGGCAAGCATAGGATACTGATGATTATTCAACCTTGTTCTTTGATGACTTACTCATATTTGTGAGATTTACTCATCTCTGTAATCTTAGTCCTCAGAAAAGTCCCCAACACATGATAGACACACGTGTTGGAATGATTTCTGATTACAAATGTCATCATTAGGATCTGTTACTATGCCGTACATGCTATGGGATGTTAAACTGAATTGGCGTATTTTAACTTCCTTGGAGGTTTTGGGTTTTTTTGTTTTGTTTTGTTTTGTTTTGACAGTCTGTAATTATTTTCCTCTTACAAAAGAAAGTGAAATGCAGAATTTGTAGCTTCATGATCGACTTTTATCTCATTTTTGAAGAAAAAGTGGAAGTTGTTTATATAACAATTCATTGAGATGTGTAGTTATGATTTGTCAAATTTCCTGTATATAAATTAAACTCAATAAAAAATTAAAATGTTGAGATTGCCTCTCCTTAGTTTTCTCACCCTTAATAAAATCTCTGTTTTTATTGTCTCTCGTTGCCTTTTTGTCCTGTGGGTGGCACAGAGAGGCTGGCCTAGTTAGACTAGAGACTTGCATGGTAGAAGGTGCCAGGATGCTGGGTGGGTGGCCTGAGAGCCAGCCCGGGTTCTTGGAGGTGTGATGCCGGACACGAGAAAGCCAACCGGCTTCAGGCCCTGCGGTCACCCAGGGAGGGACAGGTAATTACTGTGGCCTCAGGCAAACAGTAATCAGTTCAGAAATCAGGCAAACAGCCCAAATCAGTGAGCTCAGGGCTGGGCCCTTGCTTGCCTTTGTCTTATTCCCAAGCGCTAATCTAGGTAGGAAGTGCATTCCACATCCGAGCCTCCGTTGGGAGAGAAGCAAAGAGAAAGGAGAACAGCTGCCGAGGTGGTTCTGATCCCTTAAACCTTTTTTGGCTGCCTTTCTCCTTTCAGCATCGTTCACTGCAGCGTTCAGAATAGAGTGGGCTCGACAGTGCCTCCTGGTGGCCACTGCCAGGGCTTTCAGCCTTTCTGAACACAGCTTGTGGGTTGGAAGCCCCTCGGTACTCCCTGGGGATCTGAGCACCGCTGGTCCTCGGCCTTTTCTAGGATCCTCTTGCCTTTAGATTTAGAATCACCCGAAGTAAAGGGTCTGCTTCCCGGTGCAGCTGAGGTGCCTTCAGCCCCTCCAGGACTGGAGCATCCGGCAGCAATCCTAACTGTTGTTGATTTTCCATAATTCCCAGAGTCAGTTCTCAGAAATCATTCCATGTGAATTAAAAAAACCCCAAAGGCAAAAGTGAAGTGCTCCTAGTATTAATTCTGAGTAATGATTACCCTACTGACGAGGAAGGTTTTTAATCTTCTAGACTAGTGGCTCTTAAAAATTTTTGAGGGCCCCCAAAGAGCTTTTGTTTATATTTCATGATATTTACTGTGTTTAGAAAGTAAAACACAATTTTTTTTTTTTTTTTTTTTTTTTTTTTTTT
>RJWK010046263.1:0-17704 GCA_004363435.1 Platanista minor | reverse complement strand
CCACATCTTCTTTATCCATTCATCTGTCGATGGACACTTAGGTTGCTTCCCTGTCCTGGCTATTGTAAATAGAGCTTCAGTGAACATTGTGGTACAAGACTCCTTTTTTTTTTTTTTTTGTGGTACGCGGGCCTCTCACTGTTGTGGCCTCTCCTGTTGCGGAGCACAGGCTCCGGACGTGCAGGCTCAGCGGCCATGGCTCACGGGCCCAGCCGCTCCGCGGCATGTGGGATCTTCCTGGACCGGGGCACGAACCTGTGTCCCCTGCATCGGCAGGCGGACTCTCAACCACTGAGCCACCAGGAAAACCCAAGACTCCTTTTGAATTATGGTTTTCTCAGGGTATATGCCCAGTAGTGGGATTGCTGAGTCATACGGTAGTTCTATTTTTAGCTTTTTATGGAATCTCCATACTGTTCTCCATAGTGCCTGTATCGATTTACATTCCCATCAACAGTGCAAGAGGGTTCCCTTTTCTCCACACCCTCACCAGCATTTATTGTTTGTAGATTTTTTGATGATGGCCATTCTGACCGCTGTGTGGTGATACCTCATTGCAGTTTTGATTTGCATTGCTCTAATGATTAGTGATATTGGGCATCATTTATGTGTCTGTTGGCAATCTGTATATCCTCTTTGGAGAAATGTCTATTTAGGTCTTCTGCCCATTTTTGGATTGGGTTGTTTGCTTTTTTGATATTGAGCTGCATGAGCTGCTTGTAAATTTTGGAGATTAATCCTTTGTCAATTGCTTCATTAGCAAATAATTTCTCCCATTCTGAGGGTTGTCTTTTCATCTTGTTTATGTTTTCCTTTGCTGTGCAAAAGCTTTGAAGTTTCATTAGGTCTCATTTGTTTATTTTTGTTTGTATTTCCATTTCTCTAGGAGGTGGGTCAAAAAGGATCTTGCTATGATTTATGTCATGGAGTGTTCTGCCTATGTTTTCCTCTAAGAGTTTTACAGTGTCTGGCCTTACATTTAGATCTTTAATCCATTTTGAGTTTATTTTTGTGTATGGTGTTAGGAAGTGTTCTAATTTCATTCTTTTACATGTAGCTGTCCAGTTTTCCCAGCACCACTTATTGAAGAGGCTGTCTTTTCTCCATTGTATATTCTTGCCTCCTTTGTCAAAAATAAGGTGACCATATGTGCATGGATTTATCTCTGGGCTTTCTATCCTGTTCCATTGATCTATATTTCTGTTTTGTGCCAGTACCATACTGTCTTGATTACTGTAGCTTTGTAGTAGAGTCTGAAGTCAGGGAGCCTGATTCCTCCAGCTCCGTTTTTCGTTCTCAAGATTGCTTTGGCTCTTCAGGGTCTTTTTTGTTTCCATACAAATTGTGCAATTTTTTGTTCTAGTTCTGTGAAAAATGCCATTGGTAGTTTCTTAGGGATTGCATTGAATCTGTAGATTGTTTTGGGTAGTAGAGTCATTTTCACAATGTTGATTCTTCCAGTCCAAGAACATGGCATATTTCTCCATCTGTTTGTATCATCTTCAATTCCTTTTATCAGTGTCTTATAGTTTCCTGCATACAGGTCTTCACTTACTGTCTAAAGAGAAAACACCTATTGCCCAGTTTATGATTCCTTATGAGCCCCAGTGAATGCAGCTATACTCAGACCATACAGATTCCTTATCCACAGTTTGCTGATGTGGAACGAGACCAAGGAAGAAGAGAACTGTCCCGCATAGAGTTTATGCCTTTATTCCAGCTCACATTCACATTTTAACATTTGAATGATAATCATGGAGGGAGTGAAGTGGGGTGAGATTTTGGTGCCCATTTAACAGATTTGCAAACAGAGGCTCAAGGTCATGCAACAGAAAGTCAGAATCAGAGTCCAGGTCTTCTGACCTTGGGCACCCAGATGAATTTTACATGATCTGGCTGTTCACAAATGGACGAAATGTAAGTAGTTTCCTGCTTCAATCAGGACTCAGTGAGCAAAGGTGCAGAGCCTGTCCTGTGACTGCACTGGCCACATGAAATTGGTTAATTTGTGGCTGAGGCCCCAGGCCAGCATTAGGGCATCCAGATGGCTGGGGTCTGGAGAACTCTGTGCCATTTTCCATCTAATCCTGCCTTTGGAAGTTTGGTAAAGGTTCTGGAGTCTGAGCTCCCTGAGACCTTGGATAAGTCACTTCCCCTCTCTGATCCTTGGTTCCCTAACTATAAGGAGGAGGATTAAATGAGAGGCATTGAGCACTCAGCCCACCTGCTGGCATGCTACAGGTGGAGCAGGTGTTTGTCTTTTCTGGCCATCCAATTCCCTCTCTCCATTTTGCTAACATCCCACAAAAGAGTCCCGCCTTCCCAAGCCAACTGCAGAAACTCCAATTCCTGCACCTCTCTGTGGCTGGGATATGGTCACATGGCCCACACTCTACCAATCAGACACACCCGTGGGAGACAACAATTCAGAATGGAGTTTTGTGGGGTGGCTGCTGTGCCCAAGGGATCTGAGCTTCTAGAAAATACTGTGGCAAGGCTATCAGTTCTTCTGGGGCCTCAGCAGTGGCTGAGGACTTCCATGTCTGGGCCCAATTTCATCAGGACAGACACGGCAGCCTTGGTGTGTTACCAAAGCAGCTCCCATGGTGTGGTTGAAGTCTTTTCCTGCTGCCTAGCTTGCAGACTGTATTCTGACACTCCCCTCAACCTACACGAGGATTTGGGAACACTTAATATCTTTCAACAAATCCCTTTCTTGCTTTAACTGGCCAAAGTGGGTCTATTGTTTGCAGCCAAGCGCAGACAGTGTTCTCTAAATGGCAGGTGTCATACTCCGAAGTCCTCCCTCCAAGGTGAAGAGGATGGAGCATAAACCAGCTCTTCGCAGAGGCCTCTGCTTGCAGCCTTGGTCAGCAGCCCAGCCCGGTGGGCGCTAGCACCTGCCAGAGCCTCAGATGACTGGATATCAGCACAAACACGTGAGTCACCAGCAGCAAGCACAGGATGTCGATAAACTTGAGTGCCAAGTGGCAGAGAATCGGCCTGGCTGGGGCAGGGGACGGCCCTGTGACTAGAGAGAGACACCCCTCGGGGCGGAGCGGCGGGCTAGGTCCTGATGGAAGGAAGGTAAGGGGACACTTTGGGGGTCCCCGGACACTGAGCAGGATGGAGCTGTTCCAGCTGTTCTGCAGAGTCCTCCCAGGCCCAGGGAGCTGCACCAAGATGGAAAGAGAGGGACCCCTGGGTCCTTTCTTCTCCTCTGTTTTTGGCCCCTGTGTGTCCTCGGGGATGGTGCTTCACCCTCCCCCCGCCCCCGGCAACAGTGACCCCGGTGGGCCTGGCTCTGGGCCAAGCAGGGGGTCCTGCAGGCTCCTCCACACCCACCCCCGTTCCCAGCCACCATACCCCCTCCTAACTTCCAGGGGAGGTACAATGTGTGGACTGGGGAGTGGGCACAGGCCTCTCCTTCCAGGTGGAAATGTGGAGTGTCCCCCACTCCACTCCCCACCGCCAGCACTACCTGCAGCTCAGATGGACCTTTCTAGACCAAGGTCTGGGCTTCCACCAAACCGTCTCAGCAGCCCAGGCTCCATCCCTCTCCCCACACACCCCAGCCTCCCCACAACCAAAATTGCTCCTGTGGGTCTTCACTTACATTCATTTTTTAAAATTTTTATTTTATATTGGAGTCTAGTTGAGTTACAATGTTGTGTTAGTTTTAGGTGTACAACAAAGTGATTCTGTTATACATATACCTATTCATTTACATTCTTTTAAATTAAGTACATTCATTATTTCAGTGTCAACCAGGTGCTTCAGCACTCTCTGGGCCACCTTATGCCACTCTCCTCTGGTTCCCAAGACCCCACCCCTGAGCAGGGCTCTCAGCCTGGCTGCAGGTTAGAATCACCTGGAGGGCTTTAAAATGACCCATGCCCATGAGGGATCTTATTATGAGAGGTGATGAGAAAATTCTAGAACTGGATTATGGTGATGGTTGCACAACTCTGGAGATTTAAAAACCATTTAGTGGTACACTCAAAATGGATGAATTTTATGATATGTGAATTATACCTCTGTAAAGTTTGTTTTTTAAAAAAAATACCCATGTCTTTTCCTGATTTCCTAACTCACTTGTTATTGCAACTTTAGCTGAAAAACATGTATTTACCTATGTTCCCCTGCATATTCGACATCCAGCACTGAATATCTTTTTTTACAAATGTACAGGCCAGTGATAAGGTAAAATTCATAATAGAGTCTACCTACCCGAGGGGAGTTGGTGGGGGGGACCCACTGAGTCAGAGCCTAGGCCACTGGGTTCACTTTCCTCCAGCAGGGAGATGGGTCTCCTTTTGTCCTCTCCTCCCCAGGTTCCCATGCCCCCATCCTGTGTGAGTCTCCAAGGGCTGGTCTCAGGGGTGACAGTCAAAATATTTAACCACAGGCCGGGACCATCAGCCCAGATGCCCACTGTAAACAATCAGGGCCTTTTTTCAGGCCAAATGTTGACCTGGCTGGTCTCTCATAGGGCAGCATGTGGCTCATGGTGCATCGGACCTCCCAAGAAGTTTTCCCCAGGGCTTTCTGTTTGGAGACCGGTTCTATGTGAGCCTGTGAGTGGCCAATGAAGCTTAAAATCATGGACCTCTTATAAGTGCACAAGGAAGGTTGGTTGTTATGTGCTGGGCACTGTTCTAAGCACTTTGTAGATAAACTCATTAATAACTCACAACAACCCTAGGAAGCAGAGATGATCGTCATCATCCCCATTTGGCAGAGGAGTTTAAAAAGGGACAGAGGCCCATAGTAACACAGAGCTGGTGAGTGGTAGCACTGTGATTGAGCCCCTATGGATTTGTTTCTAGACACTGGTATCCCAACGCTTCCATTTACGACGTCTTCTGTTTGAAAACATCACACACAGGGATATTCACTCCTTCATTTAACAAATATCTACTGTGTGCTAGACACTGTTCTAGGCACTGGAGCTACAACAGTGAGCAAACCAGACACAGCCCCTGCTCTCCCGCAGCTAGTGTAGGGTGTATGTGGGGAGCAGGAAATAGACCATGGTCACAGACACAAAATAAATACAGAATTTCATACAGTGGCATGCTTTAGGAAGACAATAAAGTGGGGAGGGAAGATGGAGAGTGAGGGAGATCAGGGAACACCTTTAGGTGAAACAGGAGAGAACTCTCAGGGAGGTGACATTTAAGCTGAGATCTGAATGATGACAAGGAGATGATAGAGAAAAATCTGGGGAAAGAGTATTCCAGGTAGAGGGCACAGCAAGTGCAAAGGCCCTGAGGCAGGCAAAGGTTTAAGGAACAAAGAGAAAGAAATCCTTGGGGCTCCATTAATGTGAGCAAGCTGGGGAGTGATTATGGAATTACTGTCCATTTCCTTAGGTGTGATAATGATGGGGAGGTCATCTGACAGAACAGTTTATACTTAGGAGATGCCCACTCAGGTCCTGAGTGGTGATTTGCCATGATGTCCTCAACTTCCTTTCAAATCATCCAGCAACATATCAGGGCATGTGGCAAAATATTAACAACTGTTGATTCCAGGTAGCGGGTATAGAATATCTATCCACTGTACTATTCTTTCAATTTTTCATTGGAAATTTTCATAATAAAGAGAGAAGTAAGTGAACAGAGAAAGATGTTGGTAGGTGGCCAGGGTTGGGACCATGTAGATCTTGTGGTCCTGCTCAGGAATTTGGATTTTCAGCTAAGTGGAAGGGATTTTAAGCCTGGGAGTGGCATGAGCTGGTTTGCTTTGGCATCACAGCAGCTGCCTTGGATTTTCAGAGTCAGGTTTTGCAGACGATGGAGGAGACTCTCTAGAGGCCCAAGGTAGCACATTTCTGATTCTTTTTTTTTTTTAATAAATTTATTTATTTATTTACTTTTGGCTACGTTGGGTCTTTGTTGCTGTGCGTGGGCTTTCTCTAGTTGTGGTGAGTGGGGGCTACTCTTCATTGCGCTGCAAGGGCTTCTCATTGCGGTGGCTTCTCTTGCTGCAGAGCATGTGCTCTAGGTGCACGGGCTTCAGTAGTTGTGGCACGTGGGCTCAATAGCTGTGGCTCGCGGGCTCTAGAGTGCAGGCTCAGTAGTTGTGGCGCATGGGTTTAGTTGCTCTGCAGCATGTGGGAACTTCCCAGGCCAGGGCTCGAACCCATGTCCCACATTTCCGATTCTGATTCAACAAACACTCCCAGCCAGGCATCGTGCGTGCATTTACCTTCATTAATCTCACTTAGACCACATGAAAACCTGCAATGCCCTCAATATTATTCTCATTCTTAAAATGAGGAAACTGAGACCCGAGGTGATCAGCTAAGGAGTCACCAGCCAATGGCGGCAGAGACCAGGTTAGTTAGAACTTCAGCCCTGGGGCAGCGCTGAGTCATTATTTCACTTAATCAGCCACCAGCATTAATCATAATTGATAAATTGATTAATTACAATCAAAGTTCAAAAGTGATTTTTCTAGAAAGCACTTGTAAAAAGGAGGTGTGCTGTCACAGAGAGAGACTAAATTGAATTGCACTTACGGTCAAATGGACCCAGCTTTTCCCCTTTAGAAAACCATGGTCCACCAGAGACGCACAAGCTCTGCCTTGTCCATGGAGATCTGCAGCTGTGCTGCCTGGGGCTGCAGTACTCATTTTAATACACAATTACACGAGGATTAACGGTGTTTGTGTGTCTGTTTCATCCCATCACAAATTACATGAAATCCACTTATTTAACCTTTCTTGATCATTTATCCAAAAGAGAACTATTGGTGTATTGTTAAGCAACCAGACAAATCATCACTGTTATCTGTGTTCTTAACTGGAGGCAGCCTGTCTTTCATTAGCAAGAATTCAGAATAAACATCATTGCTCTTTGAGATCACTCATAAGCAGCCCCCAGGAGGCTGCAATTATACCCTTTTATAATTCTCCTACCTCCCAATCTAACCCTTGATTCATGAATGTGCACTTTTAGGCGTCGGGCATTAGAATAAATTAGACTATACAATTACGTGCAATTAAGGAGGGAATTGGGTACCTCATTGCAAAGATGAGCCCTGTTTTGCTGAAGTAAAGCATGTCTGTGTGAGCTGCCAGCCCAGGGAGGCAGCATGAAATATACAATTAATGTTCTTTTGACTTAATGGGGGTTGATGGTGCTGTTTTTCATTATCACAGTATCTCAAGAAATGTAAACAGTGATTCTCTAATGCAATTGCAGTTCTACAGACAAGACAGCTTGGGTCTAAGTGAAAACTCAGCAGAATTAACCACAAATTCTCCATGTTATGGATGATGCTGGGATTTGTATTTGAAAACCCATGCAAAACTGTCCCCACTGAGGAGCTGAGAAGTTGGATCCCAACCCCCCGGGGGTGACTCTGCTGCTTCTTTGGCTTTGTAGAAGCAAGTTACAGCCAAACTTGTGTGGATTATTGAAGCCACCTGTGCCCTACTTCGGAGGCTCACTCTCATTCCCAAGGCTCCCCTCTGCGGTCCTGTTTCTACTCTCAGCGTTTCTCCTTGACACGCAAATTTGTTCGAGATAGTTAAAAGCTCGATTTTTACAATCTCATAAAATCCCATCTACTCCAACCCAAATGCAGCCAGAAGTGCTTGGACAATCAGAATGAGTTTCAGCCTCTTGATGGAGATAAACACACAGCAGGAATGATTTTTTTTTTTTTTAATTGTTGCATAGGAGTCCCTGAAATAGAAGAACATTCTGGCTGAGCCAGGTCACTAGAACCAGACGGGGGTTCTGCACAAAGGGAACTCACGGGAGGAGGAAAGAGGACTTGTGGGTGTCAAGGGAAATGTACCCTGAGGTTAAACCAACAAGGAGGTGGGGAGTGGCGTGAGAAGCCTGAAAAGCCCGATTATCCAACCAGGACCAGGATGATCACGGCGAGAGGTGCCACCAGAGTGAGGAGGGACACGGAGTTGAGAAAGGCCGTCCCAGACGGTGTGGTTGGAGACTGGCAGGGGCTGCAGAATCAGGAGGTGGAAGGACTTGAGACTTATACTGAGGCCCCACCCAGGTCCCCACCCAGTTGTGGCTGAGTGACTTCCCAGGCTGGGGGGCATCTGAGCCCCTGAGGCCCCTCGTGTCTCCCAGGCAGACCCTGAGCTCCCAAATGGGGCCAGGAGTCCCCACCTGCCTGGAGGGAACCTGGAAAACTTAGGCCGAGGCCTCGGACGGAGAGGACCATGGGTTTGCTGAGAATTATAGGACGAAGAACGTGGCCAGAGGGCACTTTGCAGACCTCTGAGTGTCTGAGCTGGTGAGTTAAGTCCTGACCTGAAGCCCGATCCACAGCATCTGCCTACAATGGACACACGTACGAGGTTGCACACATACACGGGCATGTGTACACACACATGAAGAGGCACTCACACACAAGATCTATGTCCTTCCTAATAAAGGATAAGGAGCAAGTCACAGACATCACCATGTTTGGTCTTTGAACAGCAACAGTGGAAAGAATAAATATCCAAAAAAGATAATCAAATGACACCATCTCAGCCCCACCTATAACCCCACAAAGGCGATTGTGAGCTGCCCCTCCACTACTGGGGTTCCCTGATGAGGAGACAAGGATGGAGGAGAAAACTGCAGGCACAGCCCATTTAGGGAAGGGAGAGCCGTTCATCAAGATGTGAGGCTTACCTCTTCACCATCACCGTCGAAAAATGGTGGGACCCCCCCACACACACACACACCCCTTTGGCCTCATCTTTGGGGAAGGGACACATTTGCTGCAGAGCCTCTATTACCGTGCTATCCGGGAGAAGTATAAAGCTGGCTATGTATGTAACTTGTTTCTTTCTTTTTCTTTCTTTTTGTTTGTTTTTTTTTTGTTTTGGCCGCACCCTGCGACATGTGGGATCTTAGTTCCCCAACCAGGGATCCCTGACCAGGCCTCATGAATGTGAGGCCTGAAGGAAGGCAGTGTGTTTTTGAACTTGTTTGCAGTGGAATTGCCCTCTACCTCTGCAATATTCTCCAGAACCCAACATAACAAGTAGGCAAAAGGCAGATCTCACCTCCCTCCTCCACCCCAGGCCCCTGAGACACCCCCATGGGGCTCTGAGGTCCCCGTTAGAAAATTGCTGCCACAGGGAAAACATGTCCCAAAGCCAGGCACAGCCTCAAGTGTGTCAAAATCCCATTTGTCAACTTTGTGACCTTGATTAATACGCTTTACCTTTCTGAGCATCAGTTTTCTTGAACGATGAAGAGGATTACATGAGGTAACCTGGTGAAAACACTCAGCCATGGACCACAGAACCTACTAGAGCTGCACTCTCCAATATGGGGTCCCCTAGCCCCATGTGGTTGGTCTGAATTGAGAGCTGCTGTAAGTGTAAAATCCATACTGGATTCCAAAGACTTAGTAAGAAAAAAGAATGTAAGATATCTCATTAATAATTTGTATATTGATTATATGTTGAAGTGATACTATTTTGGAAATACTAGGTTAAATAAACTATTATTAAAGTTAATTTCACCTGTTTCTTTTTTTTTTTTTTTTTTCCAAGGCAGCTACCAGAATATGTTAAATTACATACATAGCTAGGACTTCCCCAGTGGTCCAGTGGTTAAGACTCTTCCCTCCAACACAGGAGATGTGGGTTCCATCCCTGGTTGGGGAACTAAGATCCCACATGCCACAGGGTGTGGCCAAAACAAAAAAAAGGAAAAAAATTACATACTTAGCCGGCTTTATACTTCTCCCGGATAGCACGGTAATAAAGGCTCTGCACCAAATGTGTCCCTTCCGCAAAGATGAGACCAAAAGGGTAGGGGTCCCCACTATTTTTCATTGCTGATGGTGAAGAGGTTAGCCTCACATTTTGATTCAAGGCAAAAAGAGGAAGGAGGATCAGCAACCTCAGTGGTCCTAAAAGGTGGGCACCAGAATCTGATTCGGAAAAGCAAGTTCCGGGTTTTTCTGATTTACTTAGACTGTAAATTAATCTGGAGTAGCTAAGGGAGATTACGGCGGGGAGAGCCTAGAGCCCCCAAAGGAGTCAGGACACTCAATTTGAATTTCTGATAAACAATGAAGAATTTTTTAATATAAGTATATCCTCATGGACCTTCTGTATTTTTATTTACTAAATATGACAACCCTAGCTAGCATGAAAGAAGACTGCGGCAGAGAAAGGAGACGCTCTGTTGGAAAGTAACAATGGCTTGGGACTTTTAAAAAAACATAACTCTGAAGCCAAATGTGTTGGGTTCAAATCCTGGGTCCACTACTTACAATTGTGTAATATTGGTATAATAATACCTCGTAAGAGTGTGACCAGGTTTACCTCAGTTACTACTGCCTGCAAGTATACCTATCTACAGCTGAGTCTTTTTTCCCTTAGCAGCTCAGCTGTGCTTTCTGCAGCTACCAGTTGGTTCTCTGCCGGCTCATTGCCCATCCCTGTCAGCCCGGTCCCCCTCTGGCCTCTTCTGCGACGCTGGGGACAGTGGAAAGCGCGGTAGACAGCACCACCTTGAGTCGAATTCCTCCCCTTTCGGAGGAAGCCACTTTGTCCTTTCTTTCCTATTCCCGGCCCATTTCTGGGCAACGGCAGCTATTTTCACGTGAGCTCAAGTTAATGTCTCGGGGAGATTCCTGGGCGCGTGGGCAGTTCACCCTGCGATCCAGCCGCGGGCCACGGTTCGGCCGGCGTCTCCAAAAGCTAAAGTGTGTGCTTAGAGGCGAGCGCGGGGCTTTCAGCGAAAGCTGTCGGGTGTTTGCAGGCCGGGGCGAGCCCTTGTGAAAGCAGATAAAAGAAAACATTTATTAACGTGTCATTACGAGGGGAGCGCCCGGCCGGGACTGTCGTACGTCCCGAGGAACGCTTGGCTCCTTCCAGCTCAGAGAGAGGAGAAAAAGAAAGCGGAAAAGAGGCAAGGATTCTTTGTCTTCGCTTCCAGCCAAGTGGACCTGATCGATGGCCCTCCTGACTTTATTGCAATATTTGAGTCATTAGAGATGCCCCCCTCGTGTGTGTGTGTGTGTGTGTCAACACACACACACACACACACACCCTCACACGCACGGCTCCGGCCCGCGTCCCTTCCTCATTTCCAGCTCCTGGGCGAATCCCACAGCTGTTTCAACTCTCCGCCGAGGGCGAGCTGGAGCGAGTGTGGGTCGGGTGAGTGTGCGTCTTGGCCCGGTGAGGGTGCGCGCTTGGCGACGGGAGCGCGGCCAGCGGGGTCCCGAGGCATAAGGAGGCAGAGGGCTGCCCGGACCCCGCTCTCCGCCGTTGCGCCGTCCAGGGCCAGACTTCGGGGCCGGGGCCGGACGCCGGGAACAGCAGGGCCGGGCCGGCCGGGCCGCCCGTCCTTCCGGCCAGAGGTAAAGAGCTCGCGCGCGCTGGGGCACCGGGAGGGCGCCGCGGCGGGGGCCCCCACGGCTGCCGGCCCGCCGCTCCTCTCCCCGGCGCGCGCTCGCCTCCCCCTCGCGGAGCTGGGCGGCAGGCAGGCAGTCGGGGGGCCGAGCCGCACGGTGCCAAGGGGCTAGCTCGGGCGGCGCGGCCGGCCAGGCTGGGGCGATGCGAGAGCGGCCCGGACAGGGCGCGGACCCGGACTTTGGCGAGGGCGGGGGCCGGGGGGCGGCGGCGGCGGCGGAGCCAGAGGGCGGAGAGGCGGGAGGAGGCGGAGGGAGGGGAGGAGGAGCGGCAGCGGCAGCGGCAGCAGCACTCGCTGGGGATGCAGCGGCGGCGGCAGCAGCAGCAGCAGCAGCAGCAGCGGCGGCGCGGACTCCCCTGCGCCCCGCGGCCCGGCCGGGCTGCAGTAGAGGCGGCGGCGCCCCGCGCCCGGTGAGGCCGCCGGGGCCGTGCGCGCTGGTGAGTGGGGCGCGGGGGCCAGGTGGGCGGGACGGGGGCTCCCCGCGGCCGCGAGTGCTTCCCAGGTGAGCTTGGGGCCAGTCCCCACCGCCCGGCTCCGGCCCCAGCGCAGAGCGCGGGCTGCAGGGTGGCTCCGGCGCCGGCGGGCCGCGGGAGGATGACCCGTTTGACCCCTCTGGCGGGTCGGGCGAGCGGGCGAGGATTTTCCACCGCGCCCCTGACCCGCCGACGCGCCTCGCGGAGCCTTGGAGACCTCGGGGGCAGCGGTCCTGGGCTCGCCGGCCGCAGGGGGATGGCCTCTTTGACCCCTTTGAGTTTAGACCCAACGGACCGGCTAGAAGCCAGACCACGTGGGGCTTGTCCGGGCAGGACACGGGAAAGCAGTGGACCGGATCTTCAGAGTGATAGGGAGCTCAAACATACTGAAAGCAAATGGGATTATAAAGACAAATTTCCTCCCAGGCTGGGTCAGAACCAGTTCTCATCTCCTTGTAAAGAGATGCTCCCGTGCAGCCGTCCGAGGTTTTCGGAAGTGTGACAGTGAAGCTGCAGCGATTTCTAGGAGTGTACTTTCTTTTTTTTTTTTTTAATATTCTTTATAGTAGTTCATTCATTCGTTCTGCAAGCCTTTATGGAGCACCTCCTGGTGCCCGGCACCGCGTTATGATCCACAGAAAAGCGATAAACAGACTCGAGTTCCTGAGCACCACAAGCTTTCAGTTCACTTTGAGGGCAACTAGGGAAAGAGATGCGGTCTAAGGGTGGGAAACAGTAAGGCGATACCCGCAAATCCTAGTTTTGCCCAGTGACCTATGTCCGCAACTCCCCGTGTAGAGACTGAAGACCATAGCCCCTGCACACAGTAGGACAAGCCCAGACGTTCATTTTGACAGTCCCCTTTTTCCTTCTCCGCCCTTCTTGAAAGTTCTGAATCATTCCCTTCCCCCTCTCCTCTCTGGACAGCCTTTCCTGCAGCTTGTTTTAATCACTTTTTGAGTTAAAAGTCAATATTTAATTAACGAAGTCATTACATTTAGCTTACGTTTGACTCTGGGTATTTGCACATCTGTGCATGTCGGGACACCCTCCCGCGTGCCCCTCCGTCTGTCCCCTGCCTCTTTCCCACAATGCCGCTCTCCCTTCCTTTGGGGCAGAGAAGTGAGGCTGCTCTTGAGCAGGTTCTCTGGGGACCAAAGAAGCAGGGAGGATGGGCTTTCCCTGGAGGACACCGAGTGTCTCTCCCCTGAGCAGGAACAGTTACTCTCATCTTGTAGTTAATAGTGAAGGAGATTTGCTATTGCTGCATCTCCACTACCCATTGCGGAGCCACTGGAGGGTTTTAATTAAAGGCATTCATTCCATGTAGCAAGGGGGTGGGGAGGACAGACGGAAGACCACTCACCTGGTGAGAGAGGTTCTCCCAGCTGTGCTTGTCCCACGTGTGGAGGAGAGAACTCATCACAACAGCCTGTCCAGGTGTGTAATTTAGTGTCCTCATAAGCAGCTCGAGGGGAGATAGTGGCAGGCTTGGCTGATGGCAGTTGGACATTTGCTCGTGAAGGATCTTCCTCGGGCCGAGTTTATGCACGTAAATGCATGATGTCGGCATGGCTGCCATGGCTGAGAGTCAGTGTGGGTTTGGGCTTTGGGCTTTGTGTATATTTATTGGGGTTTTTAAATTTGAATTTATGGCTTTGTCTGAAACCTCAATAGCATGTTAAGTTTTCAAACTTGAGGGTTGAGTGATGAGTTAATTGTAAAAAGCCTCCACCTGGAGGAGGACCATGCGGCTGTGTGTGAGACTGTGTGTGGTGTATGTACATGTGTGTGTCCCCTGCCCAACGACTCCCTTTAGCCACCATCCCTAGGACCTAGCTGGTGTGCGGTCGCACACCCTCACACTTGAAGATCCTTTGGATTTGGGAATAATATTTCCCTCTTCCTTTCCCTGGATACGTTCGCTTTATCTGTTTGGACCTGCCTCAAGGGGGCAACTTCTGGTCTCCTGAGTTAGCCAGACAGGGAATCTGGCCCAACTCCATTCAATCTGTCCTTAGACTTCCTTCCCTCAGAAAGAGACTGAAAGCCTTGTCCTGCAGAAGAATATCATCATTTCTGACCATTTTGTATTTAAAAGAAAGCGTTTAGTCTAGACTTGATATGATAGTTAACACTTATGTAGTGTTTCATGGGCCAAGCACTGTTCTAAATCCTTAGGCATAATAACTCATTTCATTCACTCAAAACCCCTGGGAAGTAGGTCCTGTGATTGTCATCATGTTAAAGAGGAGGAAACTAAGGTACTGAGAGGATTGTGACTTTCCAACAGCTGGTCAGTGGTACAGCTAGGATTGGCAAGACCCTGGGCCTCCGAGGTCCACTCTGACCCACTGTACTCTCTTCCCTCCTTGGCCTTTATTCCAAGTGTAGAAGAAAAAGATACTCAGTGGGGGAAAAAAAGAAACACAATTAGACAATCAAACTTTGAAAGACAGAAGCCCCTCAGTAATCCCACTTCTCTCCAAAAACCTCCAGTGTTTGGGGGAGGCTGGGGTTTGTATTTTGGTTTCGGGGGTGAGGGATGCCTTGAGGAAAATACGTGATTGCCTGGCCACGTTCCCTTCTCCCTGCAAGTACGCACACACTCCCCCTGAGTCAGGATGCAAAGGGATGTATCACGCGGACTGACAGCCAAAAGCCATGAGATCTGAGGGGAGGGTTTGTGCCCGGTGAAGGCACAATGGCAAGAGGGTGAAAATTCTCCAAGAGGTGTGGCCCTCTTGTGGTTGGTGATGGAGTCGCATTGGCCTGTCCGTGGAGGGGTGGGGGAGGGGAATGGGGGTGGGGGGGTCCAGGGCCCTTTGTTTCAGGCCTGGGCCCTGTGTGACCAGTGGATGTGGAAGGTAGGGCCTCCTCTCGGTGCTGACCTCCAGGTGAGGGAGGCCTCACCCTGGCCTACCTTCCACGTGCTTCCTTGTGATGGGCCCTGGCGGGGAATCTGCAGTGCCCCTGATCCAGATGCAAGGCGCTGCCTAATTGGAAGATCATTAAGATCATTATAATTAATTGGCATCCTGATAAATGGCGTGTTTGCCTAACTGGGGTGGTTGCTAGGGAGCCATGCCTCACTCGGAGAGGAGAGGGGAAGTGGCCTTCGGCTGACTGCAGGTGGGTGTCAGGGTTACAGACCCAGCGGGTTAACTGGTGGGAAGCGAGAGCCGTCCTCACCCGCATCTGCTGGTGTTTATTGGGCAGCTGCTGTGTGCAAGTCGCAAGTGGATTATCAGTTAGGGCTACTTTCCTAGAAGGACTGGGAAGTAACCGGGACCTTTTCTCTTGTAAGCAACAGAAAGTAGGGGGAAAAAATCTCAAACCAATTTAAGAAGAGAAAGGGACTTACTGGCTTTCATGTAAGGTAACAGCTTCCGACGCAGCTGAGTCAGGGCTCAGATTTTGGCCTGAGAATCTGTTCCTCTCCATCTCTGCTCTTTCTTCCACAGGGCTGGTTTCTCTCTCCATCTCTGAGAGGCGGGCAGGCTCTAGCACCGTGGTCAGGAGAGCCAGGCTGTGTGGCTAGCTGCCCAGTTATGTGATCCACGGCATGTTACTTAACCTTTCTCTGCCTCAGTGTTCTCATCCAGCAAATGACGATGATCATAGCACCTCTATCCTGGCTGGTAGGAAAGGCTAAAATGAGATCATCAGTGTCAAGGGCTTAACATGGTGTCTGACACAGGCAAGCCCTGGGGAAACATTGGCTGTTCTCATGATTAAGGAGTTGAGCTCAAGAGCTGTCCTCTCATCCTCTCTGGTTTGAGCCCGCCAGATAAGAACAAGCCTGTTTTCTGGTAATGCCCACCCAAGCCCCAAGCGTCCCTCTGATTAGACTTTTATGTCACGTGATCACTCCAGATCAGTCGCTGGCCATGGAAATGAGTCAATGACCATGGGCTTAGGCCAGGCTCCCAGGCCCTGCCCTGGAGCTGGGGACAGACCAACTAAGACCCCAAGGCCCCAGAGGACACCAAGGAAAGGGAGCCTGGCTGCTGGGGAGGCAGACCGCCAGTGCCTATGATGGGGGGAGGACATGAATGTGAGACATGAGGGCCAGACGGACCTGCTTCCAGTTTGGTCGAGGGGGTACCGCAGAAACAGCTGCTGAGTGGGCAGCCTCCCCTGCCACTCCACTGAGGTTAACAGGCACTGGAGGCTGGACTTTTCTGCCTTAGTGTCTGACAGGTGCTACCTGGCCTGAATTCTGTGATTTTTTTTTTTTTTTTTCAGGTAAGGCTTTATTGGGGCCCCTGCTGCTGCAAGAGGCAGCAGGAACAAGCAACAGGTTCCCTTGCTGGCTCGCTCCCTCAGGGTGGTGTGAGCTGATTCCTTATATGGGGTGAAGGTAGGGGTACGTCCAGGGGTCGGGCTGGAGCGGTGGCTTAGGTGGGCTGCCCACCCCTTAGGTGGTGTTGTGTGCAGGGGGCATGCGCAGTACCCTGTTTTTGCTCCGGGCTCTTTAGAAGTGGCAGTTGAGCTCTTTGGTCTCTTTGTATCTTGTTATCCGGAATTTGCCCCAACTGTGCATGCACACAGTTATTTTTAATCCCTTATAGTTTCTTTGTATTTTGCTCGAGGAGACGTTTGAGCAGGTGCAAGAACTGCAGCACTGCAGCAAAGGGTCCCAGGTCCCAGCCTGTCTCATTTCGCACGAGAGACTCTACACCTTTATTCTTAAGGGGTAAAAGGGGCTGAAGGTCTCTTCTGAAACTTCCTCCTGGATGGGCTACAGACCCTAGTGTCTTCTAGGCTCCAACAGTTTGAAGTAAGGCTCATGATGGCTCAAGGCATTTAACCCATTCCGGCAGAGAGTGGCCCAGGTCCCTACAGGTCCTTGAGACCGTCAGCGAGGGACTTCTACGATTCTGTGATTTCTGGTGGGGCAGTGTTTGCCCAACCTTCCACCATGAGAGTCGTCCGGAGGTATTTGTTAAAAAGCTCAAATTCCAGACCCTGCTGAATCAAACTCCCAGGGAGAGCCCTGGCTGCTGGAAGGGAACCAGAGTGCCCTGTTTGTGTGTATGTGTGTGTGTGTGCTGCATCAGCAAAGAGGTGGAAAGAGGGCCCATCGAGTGTGCGTATCTTGTACTCCTGTCTGATGCAGGGGCAGCCGGGAGGCAGAGGAAATGCTGCTCTTAAGTGAGGTCAGGCATATAAAGGTGTTCTGGAAACTGCAGTACAGATTAAGAGGTCATTCCTCTTATTTGTCAGTGAACACGTGTTTATTGAGCAGCTGTTGTGTGCCAGGCACTGTGTTAGGCATTAGGATGAACAAGAGAGAACCCTGCTCTCATGGAATTACATTCTAGAGGGTGAGAAAGCAGATAATACACAAGCAAACAAGTCCGAGGCTCTTTGAGAAAGTGACAGGCTCTCCGGTGGAAACAAGATAGTGATGTGATGGGAAATGATGGGGAGTGGGGGAGGGCACCTTTTGGCAGGTGGTCAAGGGAGGCCTCTCTGAGGATGTGACTTTTGAGTTTTGGCCTAAATTTTGAGATGAGCCAACCTGGGGAAGATCTAGAGGAAGAGCCTTCCAGGTAGAAGGAACAGCCAGTGCAAAGGCCTGGAGGTGGAGAGGAGTGGCCTGTTCAAGACACCTGTTTAAAACACAAATAGAGGGGCTTCCCTGGTGGCGCAGTGGTTGAGAGTCCGCCTGCCGATGCAGGGGACACTGGTTCGTGCCCCGGTCCGGGAAGATCCCACATGCCGCGGAGCAGCTGGGCCCGTGAGCCATGGCCGCTGAGCCTGCGCGTCCGGAGCCTGTGCTCCGCAATGGGAGAGGCCACAACAGTGAGAGGCCCC
>RJWK010046262.1:0-17704 GCA_004363435.1 Platanista minor | reverse complement strand
TTAAATGAGATTTGAAAGATAAGAAAAGTATGTAATATAATACAAATTACTAAGAAACACAAGATCTTAAACTTGTGCAACAAAACACATCAAGGAGGTGCAAGAGGGAGGGGATATGCAGATATATGTATGCATATAGCAGATTCACTTTGTTATACAGCAGCAACTAACACACCATTGTAAAGCAATTATACTCCAATAAAGATATATTTTTAAAAGTACCACAATTTTTGAAACCCTGAAAAAATATACATATTGAAATTTTAGATATATATATTATTAAATATATACTTGAAAACAAATATAGTGGAATTTTTCATACACACTTAAAATTATACACCCATATATCCACATGTATAAATATCTATCTATAGATATAGATACTGTACAGATACTATACTGTATATATATATTACAGCTGACCCTTGAACAATGCAGAGGTTAGGAGTGCCCACCCTCCATGAAGGCAAAAATCCACGTATAACTTACAGAATCCTCTGTGTCCGTGGTTCCTCCAAATCTGTGGATTGAACCAACCACGGATCATGTAGTATTTCATTTTTTTAAAATTAATTTAACTATCTTTGGCTGCGTTGGGTCTTTGTTGCTGCTCACGGGCTTTCTCTAGTTGCAGGGAGCGGGGCTACTCTTCGTTGCGGTGCGCGGGCTTCTCATTGCTGCGGAGCACAGGCCTTAGGCATGTGGGCTCAGTAGTTGTGGCTCGTGGGCTCTAGAGTGCAGGCTCAGTAGTTGTGGCGCATGGGCTTAGTTGCTCCACGGCATGTGGGATCTTCCCGGACCAGGGCTCGAACCCGTGTCCCCTAAATTGGCAGGTGGATTCTTAACCACTGCGCCACCAGGGAAGTCCCAGTACTGCAGTTGTTGTTTTGTTGTTTTAATTTTATTGAAGTATAGTTGATTTGCAATGTTGTGTTATGTCTACTGTATAGCAAAGTGATTCAGTTATACATATACTGAATACTGAATGTATATATATACACATTCTTTTTCATATCCTTTTCCAATCTGGCTTATCACAGGATATTGACTATAGTTCCCTGTGTTATACAGGAGGACCTTGTGGTTTATGTATTTTATGTATAATAGTTTGCATCTGCTACCCCAGACTCCCAATCCACCCCTCCCCCTCCCCCTCCCCCTTGGCAACCACAAGTGTGTTCTCTAGGTCTGTGAGTCTGTTTCTGTTTGGTAGATATGTTCATGTGTGTCGTATTTTAGATTCCACGTATAAGTGGTGTCATATGGTTGCAAGTTTTACTGTTGAAAAAAATTTGTGTATGAGTGGACCCATGCAGCTCAAACCCCTGTTGGCCAAGGGTCAACTGTATATACATACTAGGTATCTCTCTACCTATATCTGGAAGTAAATGTAAATACCTAGAGATCTAGATAGATACACAGACAGATGGACAGATAGATAGGTAGGTAGATAGGCCTAAAATGTCCAGGCCTGTCTCAACCTCTGAGAAGCCCTGTTATACCCTATTATATATTTCTGTTTTCTTTTTTTTTTTTTTTTTTTTTTTGGCGGTACGCGGGCCTCTCGCTGTTGCGGCCTCTCCCGTTGCGGAGCGCAGGCTCAGCGGCCACGGCTCACGGGCCCAGCCGCCCCGCGGCACGTGGGATCTTCCCGGACCGGGGCACGAACCCGCGTCCCCTGCAGCGGCAGGCGGACTCCCAACCACTGCGCCACCGGGGAAGCCCTGTATTTCTGTTTTCTTATGGCATTTTCTAGCCTCCTCCCTCAGACTACACTCTGCTAAAGTGACATGGGACACAGAATAAAAGCCTCTTTCGCAGAGAGGGCTCTGTCCTACTGTGAACTGCCAACAGGCAGCTTTTAAAGTTCTTCTTGTTAGAAAGAAACAACCTTGTTCCTGACACAAGAGGCCCCTTTGCACTCCTGCGGAGACCCTGAGTTTACACAGAAATACAGCCAAGTGTGAGCCCCTCCTGTGCTCTCTGAGCTGGTGCCCTCCAGTTGCCCGTCTCCTGGCTGCCTCGGCCTCAGTGCCTCTGCCCTCCCCTCCCCACCCCTCCCCGCCAGCCCCGAATTCTCTTCCCTCCAACACCTGTGTGGCTCCTTCCCTCACCTGCAGGTCTCTGCTCAGATGTCACCATCTTAGGGGAGGTCTGTTGGTCCCCCTGTCTCACTGTCACCCCCTTCCTCTGGCATCTGTATCTTCTTTACCTGCTGTATTTCTCCCCTGAGCAATGATCACTATGTCACACATCTCACTTACTTGGCCAGTCCATGTCCTGTTCTTCCTTCTAGGACGAAAGATCCGTGAGCCCAGCACCCTGTGGGTCTGCTTTGTTCACTGCCCCCGTCCTCAGGGAATGCCTGGTCCCTCGAGGTGCTCTGTAAACATCGGCTGAATGAATTAATGAATCTGTATTTCTTTGTCACTGTGTCTCAGACTCACTCAACGAGAGACTGTGAATTCAGACATCTCAGGGTGCAGGCAGGTCAGTGAGTAGAGCAGGCTGGGTGTCAGATGACAAGTGACCAACAGCAAATGACACCAAGCCTCAAGTCTGAGACATGATGGGGAATGTTGGGGTCCGAGGCAAATGGCAGTGTCTGCCCCAGCCGTGGGGGGCAGCGGTATTTACCTCCAGACAGCGTGGCGATGCAAGAAGTCAGGCCCAGGGCTTTCCAGTCTTGATGTTCAACAGAAACCAGGTATGTGGATTTTTACAGGAAATATCCTCACTTTTTTGTGTTAGTTATCTATCACTGCAGAGCAAATTACCCTAGAAGTTAACAGCTTGAAGCAACAATGCACGGTATTATCTCACACAGTTTCCAGGAATTCAGGAGTGGTTTAACTGCGGGGTTCTGACTCAAGGCTCAAGAAATTGCATGTAAGATGTAGCCCTGAGAGGGGCTGGCAGATCCACTTCCCTGATGCTCCCTCACAGGCCAGCAAGCTCTTTGCAGGGGGCCTCAGCTCCTTGTCCCATGAATCTGTCCATAGGGCTATGCCTGTCCTCACCGTATGGTGACCGGCTTCCAGAGTGAGTGACCTCAGAGAGCAAGGTGGAAGCTGCAGAGCCTCAATGACTTAGATTCAGAAGTCACACTGTCCATTGTGACACCCTCCATTGGTTAGAAGTGAGTCACTAAATGCAGCCCATACTCCAGGAGAGGAGAATTAAGCTCAAGTATTTGACGGGAGGCATATCAAAGAATTGTGGACTCATTTTAAAATCATCACTTTTTTTTTTTTTTTGGCCACGATGCGCGGCTTGTGGGATCTCAGTTCCCCTACCAGGGATTGAACCCGGGCCACGGCAGTGACAGCGCGGAATCCTAAGCACTAGGCCACCAGGGAACTCCCCGAACCATCACATTTAAAAACGCTGGCAAGTAGTTCAGATACAAAGCGTGCTGCTCTTCCCCACCCAGTGTAGGACAAACAGCTCTGAAGGCTGGATGTGTTCATGGACCTTCAAAGCATATCCTCTGCACCATTCTGTGGGATCAAAGGGCCATATGGCAATAATATATGCAATCCTCACCCTTTTGATTTTAAGGAAGACAATTTCTGTGCTAACACTAAGAAGTAGCATGTAATCTGTGCATCATTGTGCTCCCTAAGTAGAAAATTGACTGTCAAATAAAGAAAATATCTCACAAGTATCTGATATTCATCAGCTGGATTGATGAATGAATTAGATAGTGAAGTTTTTAAGAATAGCTTCCTTATTGGTCTGCATAATCAACAAAATTGATGGAAGCCGCACAAACAGAAAAGTTTGGGGACTTCCCTGGTGGTCCAGTGGTTAAGACTCCACCCTTCCAATGCAGGGAACGTGGGTTTGATGCCTGGTTGAGAAACTAAGATCCCACATGCCACATGGCATGTCCAAAAAAAAAGAAAAAGATTCCCAAGTGATTCACATGTACAGTCACATTTGGGAAGCAATATTAAGAAAAGAAAAGCTTGGCCCTGTATGTGATAAATGTTTAAGTTATTTGCTTTGTGATTAGTCTTTGATATGAAATAGCATTATTTAAATTCTAAAAAGTTGTGTATTTAAATCACTATTATTTTTATTAGATTATAATGCTGCTCTTTCTGATGACTCTTTCTGTATTCAGATGGGATTCATAGCAATTCACTTGATAATTCAACAAATATTTACTGAGTTCCCGTTTGGTGCCAGGCACCGTGTGAGATACTTTGAATATCGTGACAAACAAGGCACGTAGTTTATTCTAGTGAGGGAAAGAAAGATTTAAAAAAGCAAGCATGTGAATAATTAAGCAAGGTATTTTCAGTTAGTGGTAAGTGCTCTGGGGAAAACAGAACAGTGCCTGAGATGGGGAAGGGCTGATGTGGTGACATCACATTAGAAAGGGTGATCAGGGTGGGCCTTCTGGAGGAGGTGACATTTGCCCTGTGACCTGAAGGGTGAGAAGGAGCTAGTCACGCAAAGATGTGGAGGAAGAGCATTTTAGGTGGAAGGACCAGTAACTGCAAAGGCCCTGGGGCAGGAATGAACTTGGCCGAGGAAAGATTCAGAAAGGTTTGTGTGGCTACAGCAGAATTACACGGAGAGAGACCTGAGATGGGGCAGAGAGATAGGTACAAGATAGGTCATGTAAGACCTGGGTGGCCTTGGGTTTCAGTTATCTGAGTGTGATAGATAGGAAAGCATTGCAGGGGTTAAGAAGGGAGAAGGGTGGTCTGATATGTTTTCAGAAGATCACTCTGTGCCTCCCAATAAGATGCACTGAGAAGGACATAGCACCATTTCTGGGGTGTCCCGACCCAAACTGCCTACCCTGAATCTAGTCCTGAGGAAACATGGGACACGTCCAAAGGGAGGGACCTTCAACAAAGCAATGGGCCTATGAAATACTCAGCAAAAGGGTCCAGGCCATGAAAGACAAAGAGGAAGGTACTGTCCTGGATTCAAAGAGACTAGACAGAAAGAGAAAGACAAATACCATAGGATATCACTTATATATGGAATCTAAAATTTGACACAAATGAACATATCTACGAAACAGAAACAGACTCACGGACATAGAGAACAGACTGGTGGTTGCCAAGGGGGAGGAGGTTGGGGGAGGGATGGAGTGGGAGGTTGGGGTCAGCAGATGTAAGCTTTTATATACAGAATGGATAAACAGCAAGGTCCAACTGGGGCATTCCCTGGCAGTCCAGTGGTTAGGACTCCACGCTTTCACTGCCAAGGGCCCAGGTTCGATCCCTGGTTGGGGAACTATAATTCCACAAGCCATGTGGCGCGGCCAAAAACAAAAAAAAGGTCCAACTGTATAGCACAGAGAGGTCCAGTGGTTGAGACTCTGCACTTCCACTGCAGGGGGTGCAGGTTCGACCCCTGGTCGGGGGTACTAAGATCCTGCATGCCTCGAGGAGCGGCCAGAAAAGAAAAAAAAAAAAAAGAAGAATGTATATGTGGGGCTTCCCTGGGAGCGCACTGGTTAAGAATCCGCCTGCCAGTGCAGGGGACACGGGTTCGAGCCCTGGCCCGGGAGGATCCCACATGCTGCGGAGCAGCTAAGCCTGTGAACCACAACTACCGAGCCTGCGCTCTAGAGCCCGTGTGCTACAACTACTGAGCCCATGTGCCACAACTACTGAAGCCCGTGTGCCTAGAGCCCGTGCTCCGCAACAAGAGAAGCCACCACAATGAGAAGCCCGCACACAGCAACGGAGAGTAGCCCCTGCTCGCTGCAACTAGAGAAAAGCCCTTGCGCAGCAATGAGGACCCAATGCAGCCAAAAATAAATAAATTAATTAATTAATTTAAAAATAAAAGAATGTATATGTGTATAACTGAATCACTTTGCTGTACAGCAGAAACTAACACAACATTGTAAATAAACTATACTTCAATTAAAAAAAAAGAGATAGGGACTAGCAGGACAGGTCAACGTAACGTGTAATCCTGGAGGATCCTGCACCAGATAAGGGCAGGAGGGAAACAACTGCCAATTAAGTCCTGTACATTTGATAATTCGATATTCGATAACATTCGATATTCGGTAACAATGTGAATTTCCCAATTTTGGTAAGTGTGCCGTGATTATGTAACAGAATGTCCTGAGGTTTTAAGCAGTACACACAGAGGGGTGTCCTGTTTGATATTCAGTCTCAAACATCGCAGTGGGAAAAAAATCATATGTATATATATGATCTACAGAAAAATGTATGTACGAAAGATATACTGTGACACAGAAGGCTAGGATGGTAAAGACAAATGATCAAGTAAATAATGTTCACGTTTGGGGAAATCAGAGGTAATGGATGCTGAAATTCCTTGTACGATTTTTGCACCATTTTTTTTGGTATTTGGCAGCAATTTTTTTAAACTACAGGTTAAGCATGGGCTTGCAATCCACACTGGATGCCAGAGACAAGTAAGTACCTCTGTAAACTGCAAACCAACCAATCACCCAGGAGCTCTGTCTAGAACAGCTAGTACTCTTGTTTTGGTATATATCCCCTTAGCATTTTTGTCGGAAGAAAATTTTTTTGAATGACAAAAGGTATAAACACTGGTGTTCTCACCACCTAGAATTATATAAGGGTTAATAGGCTGTCATATTTGCTTCAAATCATCTTTTAGAAAAAAGAAGCAGACATCACAGATAAAGTTACGATCTTCGCTGACCTCTCATCGTTCCATCACAATCGTCTTCACCATTTCTTCAAGCGACAGCCATCAGAACTCAAGTCTATATCCTTGCACTCAATTTTTAAAAACCTACATTCAAGAACTAATATGGTTTCTGTGTATTTGTAAAAAACATAAAGTGTTCTACTATATGTATAACCTCTATAAAATTATGTATAGACTGTATAAAGCTATTATCACATCTTCCTTGAACTTGCTTCTTTTTTCTCAACATTAGCCTTTTGAGATCTACCTAACCCTGCTGATTAGATGAGCTTCATTCTTTTTAAGTGCTGTACAGTAAGTCCATAGTCTAGATAATAGATCTTATTTATAAATTTCCCTACTGATGGACATTTATGTAAGTTTAATCTTTTGCTATTATAAGTAATGTTGCAGTGATCATTGTGATATTTGTCTTCTCGGGCACGTGTGTGAATTGAACTCTCGGGCATCTCCCTAGAAATGGAACTATAAAGGTCATGAGTCATGGACACTTATGTTTTATGTTTCTCCCTTCCCAAGTGGCCAAACCAGTTTACACTCCCACCAGCGGCATCGAGGTCGGCTTGGCGTTTGCCTGAGGGTCCTTAGGGACCCTCAGACCTGAGTTCCCAGCGGGCAGCTTCTCAGATCTGTTGTGCCCAATTTGCATCACTTGGGTTCCCAGCAGACTTGCCTGCAAGTGTGCTCAGGACTAGGTAGCTAACTCCTTGTCATTTTGGGTTCTCTTTGCTCCGGGAGGACTCCCCATGGTGGCATCTTTCCCAGGGGACCTGACTGTCCTGATGGGGCCATTAGCTGTCTGCTCTCGCTGCCAGCCGCGGATGCTTGCTTCGGGAGAGGGGCCACCATATGAGTTTAAGAATCCGTGGCTGTCCAGACAAATGCCCCAAACTGGCTTTTTATAGTTCGGATGTGTGTGAGTTTGGAGGACTCCCTTCAGCCAACATCCTTGCTGAAAGCCAATGAAGGATAGTAACCCACGCTTGCTGAGCTGGAGGCGTACCTCACTTTCCATCTTTGACAACACTGAGAGGAGGCTATGCCCCAGGAGAATGTACGTTCTATGCGTGAACGGTTCTTGTCTGGACCCTTGACCCTGGAACCTAAGTACTCACGCATTGCATCCCTGGTTTGTCACTAAGATGAGAAGAGCTGCCACGGTTGGAAACACTAACTTTCATCATCCTGTTTGCAGAATTAGGGCCACAAAGGCTGCCGACCACTTAGATGCCCTAAGAATAAGGTGGCCGTCTTTCCAGGCTGGGAAAAGCATCGGTCCTGACCGAGACAGGGGCGTCGGGAAAGGGCCGGAGGGAAGAGCGGGTGGGGCGGCCCGCACCCCAACATGGCGCCCGCGCTGGGCGCGCCGTGCCGTGTTTGTACGCAGGGGCAGGGCCTTTGTGTGGGCCACCCAGCGAGTTTCCCGCCCAAGGGGACCTCGGCCCTCTCCTTCCACTTCTGTTCCCGCGGTGGCAGCTGGGCGCGCCTCGTCGCCGTCGGCGCATGCGCGCGCGGGAACCCGCCCTCCGGGCGGGCGCACGTGGCCCCGCGGGCCGGCGTGCGCGCGCGCGACCGCCTAGCCTCCCACGCCCGGCGCGCCGCGAACCTCTCGCTATGCGCCAGGCAACGGGCACAGCCGCCGGAGCCGGGGCGGCGTGCGTGCGCGTGCGCGAGGGGCCACGTGAGAGCGACGCGGCGCCGTTGCCCCGCCCACCCTCGGCGCGCGCCGGCGTCGGCTGCGTCTCCGGGCATTTGAATTGCGCTTCCGCCATCTTTCCAGCCCTCAGTCAGACGGGCGCGGAGACGCTTCTGGAAGGTAGCGGGGCTGGGGCGGGGGCCGCGGGGCCGGGGCGGGGGGCGGGGATCGGGGCGTCCCGGCGGCGGCGGGAGGCGGCCATGAGGCCGTGGGGACCCCGGGTTCCGGGAGGAGTGCCTTCCTTCCTCTCTAGCCGCGAGGGCGCCGGGACCCGAGCCGCGGTGGGCCGGGCGGGCGGCCGGGGCGGAGGGGAGGCCGGGCGGCCAGGCTGCGGGGCTGCAGGGGAGATCCGGCCGGGACGGTCGGGCGGAGGGCCGGGGGGCGGTCGGGGCGACCTGGGCCGGCTGCGGGCCGTGACCGGGCGCTTTACGCGCCGGGGCCTTAGCGCCGAGAGAGCGCGAGCCGGGCCCCGGCGGCCGGGGGAGCCGAGACGGGGAGCAGCGCCCCCGCCGCCATCGGCGTCGCGCGCCCTCGCGGCCCCCGCGCGCGCGTGTGCGTGTATGTGTGTGTCGGGGAGGGGGTGGGGTGCGGGCGGCCGGGCTCCGGGGTGGAGGCCTTTGTGGGCCCGGGCACGTGGGGCGGGTCCGGCCATGCTGCCCCCGGGCCGCGGAGCCGTGCAGCGGGCCTCACTTCTGTCTCCTCTGCTCGCAGTAGCATCGCGATGGCTGCGCAAGGAGAGCCCCAAGTGCAGTTCAAGGTGGGTGATCCGAGGGGGTCGGGAGGAATGGCGACCCTAGGGAGGGGGGGCCCCGCGTCCGGACGGCCTTAATTGCGGGGTCTGTTTCGTGACCGTGACCGCGGCCGGGTGCCGTTGGCCCGCTTCGCCGGCCAGCGTGCTGCTGCTGCGGCAGTGCCTTCGGTCCCCTGACAACGGGGCGGGGGGAGGGGGGGGGGGGGGGGGGGGCGAGCCCCGCCCTGCGCGCGGGGAAGCTGGGCTCGGAGCCCTGCCGGTTCGGGTCATTCGTGAGATGGGACGGGGCTCCTGTCTTAAGATGCTTTGTCTTAGGTGTGCTCAGGGGGCATGTAGAGTTCTTCCCTGTGAGACGGCGGTCCAGAGTACCGGGACAGTCTCACAATCCCGAGGTCCTGAGACCCGTTCCGGTGTTTACTTCCAAGATGTGTTTCCCAACAGCTCGTATTGGTTGGTGACGGCGGTACTGGGAAAACTACATTTGTGAAACGCCATCTGACTGGTGAATTTGAGAAGAAGTATGTAGGTACGTGGGGGAAACGGTGTGTGAAAACGTGTGGGAGATGGATGAGGTCCCTGACTAACTTTCCACGCTTATGTTCCAGCCACGTTGGGCGTTGAGGTCCATCCCCTTGTGTTCCATACCAACAGAGGACCCATTAAGTTCAACGTATGGGATACAGCTGGCCAGGAGAAATTTGGTGGACTGAGAGACGGCTATTACATCCAAGGTAGGTATCTGCCTCGTAGCCGGCCGCCTTTGAGAGGATTTGTAGCTTACCATCCAGGGCTGCTTACAAATCATCAGGTCTGTTCTGGCAGACACGTGCCTAATGCTTACTGAACTGGCCGTTGCGTGATGCGCTTCGATTCAGGAGCTGGGCTGGCCCCTGAGAGCTGACCCTCAGTCGAAGGGGAGAAGATCCCGTGAAGGTTGTCTGGTGCCATTTGATTGCATGCCTGCGTTACTGTAGGCACTGTTTTGAAAGAGGTGATGCGATGCGTGTTGAGCCTCTCAATTTAAAAACTGGAAGCAACAGACAAAGTGTTGCTGCAGCCCCAGTATTTGAAAACTTAGGTTTGGGTACGTATTTTGGTGGTAGTCGATGATCATTTCTTCTGCACTCCGTTAGTAAACAGTTTGACCAGATCCTGGACCAGAGGCACTAGACTTTCTATCTTATAAAATGTTGTACAAGACCAGCTGCTTTCTTTTTAATTTCACTGGGTTTTGCAGAATATTTCTTTCAGAGTGCTTGATTTTAAAAGTGCACAGGAAATAAATGCTTCTCATTACACCCAGCAAAAAGATGAACAAAGAAAATGCTCAGTGTAAGACTTTCACTTCTCATGAAAATCGTTGGGAATCTTTCCACATGTTTTGCCTTACGAGTGTGCGAACAACTGTGAAGATTCCTCCCTTCCCCTCCCCCATTCTTTAGCTAAAAATCTGTTTAATCTATCACGCGTACTCAACGGGTTACCAGCTTTATCGTGGCTGTTTCTGCAGGTCAACATAGAGACTTAAACTGAGCTTTTAAAAATAGGCACACTATATCCTAGTGTGTTCAGCCATTTAAGAACCTTTTTAAAGAGTAGATTACTAGATCCTCAGAATATGGGAGGTGAGTTCCCTGGAATGCTGATTTATCATTGATCTACTTGACACTTTTTTGGGATGAGGCAGAATTTATGAAGTATCACAGGGATTTCATACGGTAAGCTGGTCTTTCATGGTTTCATGTACAGTAAAAGGAACTTTTAAATAATACTGTGTATTAAAATGATTTGAGATTTTTGGCATTGGTAGAGATCTTGAAAATGAGTGGAGAAACGTGGCTGACCTGGAGTTAGGCCTGAGACTATGAATCTGAGTCCATAGTTCTTAGCATGTTTCATCCATGTAGCAAATTCCTGGGCCTACACTAATTTACTGTAAATGCTCCTTTCAGCTCAGTGTGCCATCATAATGTTTGATGTAACATCGAGGGTTACTTACAAGAACGTGCCTAACTGGCATAGAGATCTGGTACGAGTGTGTGAGAACATCCCCATCGTGTTGTGTGGCAACAAAGTGGATATTAAGGACAGAAAGGTTAAGGCAAAGTCGATTGTCTTCCACCGAAAGAAGAATCTTCAGGTATGTTTCTTAGAACTTACTGGATTTATGATCCTTAGGTAAAATTATAAGTCTATTAAAGTGCTTCATTAATGTCTTTGATGTGTGGGTTTTTAAAATTAATTTTACCTCTCTTTTAAACAGTACTATGACATCTCCGCCAAAAGTAACTACAACTTTGAAAAGCCCTTCCTCTGGCTTGCTAGAAAACTGATCGGAGACCCTAACTTGGAGTTCGTCGCCATGCCTGCTCTCGCCCCGCCAGAGGTGGTCATGGACCCAGCGTTGGCAGCGCAGTACGAGCACGATCTAGAGGTACGATGTGTGCGTCTCGGTAGTGAATGCTTTTAGGTTCCTAGTTGTTGTCATCTGGAACATTACCACTTTTTCATCTCTCTGTGTAGGTTGCTCAGACAACTGCCCTCCCGGATGAAGATGATGACCTGTGAGAAAAGTGAAGCTGGAGCCCAGCGTCAGAAGTCTAGTTTTATAGGCAACTGTCCTGTGATGTCAGTGGTGCAGCGTGTTTGCCACTTTATTATATAGCTAAGCAGAACATGTGCTTAATCTTTGGGATGCTGAAGGAGATGAATGGGCTTTGGAGTGAATGTGGCAGTTAAAAACAAAAAAAACAAACAAAAAAAAACCTTAATTTTTTTGGACCTGCGTATTTAGGTGTTTTGGAACACAGTTGTTTCCTCCTTGAGTTTCAAATATAAGACTGCTACAGTCACATCACAATATTCAGTGGTGGAATCTTGTTTGTTACTGTCATTCCCATTCCTTTTCGTTTAGAATCAGAATAAAGTTGTATTTCAAATATCTAAGCAAATGAACTCATCCCTCGTTTAAATGAGCATTTTAAAACCACTAACAGGGAAAATTGTGCCATGTTAGTATCTGAATTGCCTTTGCTATTACTACTTAATTTGAAGTCTGTTAGCTTAAATTCTTCTAATTTTCTGTACATGTGAATCATTTCATACAAATGAAATGACAGGTCAACAGTATTGTGTTTGGTAAGTCGTTAAAAGGTGTAAATACTGTCAATGCAGTTAGGCTAAAATAATACCTACCCCACCTGCCTTTTGGCCTAGGTAGTGTCACACCTAGGGAAGAGCTTGTTTGAGATTTGTGTGACCTGTCAGAATAAAAGTGGTACCTGTTTTATACGTTTCAAATAGAGATCTTAAGAATTATAGTTGCTTTTATGGCAAAAGTAACCATGTTCTAATGTAGAGCTTCTCAAATTCTGAAGAAACCATACAGATGGTTGCGGGAACTTGAGGGACGTCTCATCTGTTAAAAATGAATATAAATTGTGCGTTTACTTGCCTTTTGTTTCAGCGTTAACATGTTTAACGTAAAGTTGGTATTCTAGGAAGATGTTCCACGTTTACCTGCTGTTGTCAACTACTCCCAAGCTTTAAAGATGTCAAAGCTTAAGGATTTCATTGGACACATCACAGCTTTGATGGTTTTTCTCCCCACAAAGAATTTTTGTGGGCGGTGCAAGGACACAGCAGGATGCTGCAACAGAAAAGTGGGGCTTAGGTTGGCTTCTCAGTGAAGTGAAACAAGACTGCCAAAGTCTCAGTAGGTTAACCACTTATGTTCGTATGGTTTCCACATGTAAACATGAATTGAGTCCGTCTTGCCTGAGTTTGATCCCATCGACACCATACTGTAGCAATTAGAAGTCAAAATAAGAGCTGTTTTGCTCATGTGAGTACTACTGTACTATAGTGCAGTTTACCAAAGTTCTTTAGGTGTCCAGTTATCCTTAAATGATTACTTTCCTACCTAAAAAGGTAGGGAAGGATCACGTCAATATGTGGAGAACTGAAATATAAAGGGTAAAATTGGATGCATTTTAATTTGTTAAAATATTGAATAAATATTAATAGATTCACTTACAGGTTTGAATTGCTGTATATGCTATGCTATATTCAGAACCAGATTTTAACAGATGTGAAGTTTCTTCCCATAATCAGGATGAGATAACTTACATGAGGGATATGTGTGTGTGACCTTATGTAGAATGACAGATATGCTGAATCTTAAATGTAACAGTTAAACCTTGCAAGCTACTTGGAGGTGGGAGAGAATTTACGTCACTCGTCAGAACAAAAAAATTGCCAAATACATTGCTTCTACTTTGCCTGGATTTTCTGAATCATCTGGTGTTCAGTTATCTTGTGGGGAATACGTTTCTGTCTCGTTTATGCAAATGGGGACATTTTCCCCTCAGTTTGAAATCGTGGTCTCTAATGGGGGAGCCTTTAGTTGAAAGCCAAGCTAGAAACGGCTTCTGAGAACAGAATTGGTCAGAGTAAAAGCATACAGTGCTTTTGAACAAAGGCGGTTTCATGATGTGCCCTGGCCAATTTTTAAGACCCCACAGAATGGGTCTTTGGTCCCATCGATCTCAAAATACCTAGGAAAGGGCAGAGGTTGCCGAAAACGCATTGAACTTGTACGACCAGTTACCTGGCTGATCGTGTGCACCAGGTTCTCGTAGTGAGAATTTCTGGTCCCTTTTGTGAAAACATCACTTGAAGAAATTGTGTCGAGCAAGTGGTTCAAAATTGGTCCGACTCGGGAGTCGCTCTTCGGAGACGAGTGACCTTGCGTATCGAGGACGCCTTCAGCCGTGCTGGAGCTCTAGGCGCCCTGCCTGACAGTAACCTGGGCTCGTTCTAAAGCGCCTGGCAGGGCGGGCACGGCGCTAGCGGCACATCCTTCCCACCTAGAGCCGTGTTGGGGTGAAAGGCGGCCCTAGCCCGTTGCACCTTGCCATTAGTAGAGGGCCCTGAGCGGTCCTTGGAAGTGGCTCTGGCCTGCTCCACGTTGCCGCAAGACCTTGCACGCGTGGGTCCTGCTCTTCCGGGCTTTGCACTGTTCTTTTGCAGAACATCCTTTCTCGTCCCTGAAGTAAGCCCGCCAGTTACGTGTTGCAGCTCCTTTACAGCTCACGCGTTGGGCTTTAAACTGGGTCGGGGGTCCCTGCCGTGAACCGCCTCGGGCCGCGTCCGAATGGTAGATCTGTGTTAGAGGTGGTCTCCCTTGGCGGCCGAATCGCCGTGGGGCCCAGGAGCGTGTCTTTTTGCTCCCTCGTGTTCCTGGTGTTATTAAATCTCTGAGCCCTGAGGAGGAAAGGAACTTAGGGGTCGGAGATAGGGCTGGGATCGATGGGATTAGGGTGGGAAGGGGCAGGGGGGATTTTACGCCGTTACAGCCTGGTGGTTTCGAAGCTTTTCCCTCCTGGAATTTGTAGTTTGCACTGTTTTTGATCCATTTATTCCAGCTTGTCTTCACAGGAGTGGGGAAAGGGTGGCCCATCGGGAGCTTTGCCGGTTGTCGCGTCACTACGTTATTAGGACGGTGCTGTTGCACGGTCTGTGGTGCCTCAGGTTGAACCAGAACCATAGGAGGTGGAAGAGGACCCTTGAATTGAGTTGGTTTTCAGTCAGTCCCCTGCCCTTAAGAAAAGGGGAAGCCACCCAAGATGGGTGGTCTGTCTATAATGTGGGCAGTTCACCCCCTAAATTCTGAACTCCGTGACCGGGGGTATCATGGCTGGCCAGGCAGCTTCCGTCTTGGGAGTTGGGCAGTCAGGAGGCATCTGCAGAAATGTTAATGACCGTAGTGAGTGCTCAGATGGAAACTTAGACAACGCTGTGAAAGCATGACAGGAATTGAATCTGAGTCCTGGGAGGAAGGACAGTGATCTGCAGGTATTCGAGAGAGAAAAGCCCGTGAGGCAAAGGGAACAAAACCCCGGGGCAGGGAACGTGGCTGGAGAGCCATAGACGGGGGTTTTCAAGGTACAGATTTTGATACTTGGGACACCGTGGGGAGCCCCTGGAGGAGGGTCAGAGTGTGGTTTTAGAAGCTGTGGCAGCAGGAGTGGGCGCCCACGGGCCAGTGACAGTCCAGCCTTGCCCCACTCAAGTCCATTCTCGACTTTCGCTGCAGTGGTTCAGAGAAGGGAGGGTGACACCGTGGACAAAGCCTCTGTTCATCCAACAAGCATCTCAGCGAAAACTAAACTGAATATCTGCTGGGAGTGCCAGGCACGCTCTTTTTTGCTAGCCACCACACTCACGTTTCTTCCCCAACTTCGTTGAGGTATGATTGGCACAGATTGTGTGTGTTTGCGGTGTGCACTGCGGTGGTTTGATAGACCATCCACCATCCATCACCTCACAGTTATTTTTTGTGTGTAGTAAGAACATTTCGGATTACTCTCAGCACATTTCAAGCATACAGTGTAGTAATGTTAACTACAGTCACCGTGCGGTACCTTTGATCTCCAGGCCCCATTCATCTGGCATAACTGAAACTTGGTGCCCTTTGACCAACACCTTCCCATTTCCCTCTCGTGCACTTCCCCAGCCCCTGGCAGCCGCCTTCCTACGCAGCTTCTGCAAGTTCACCTTTTTATTTTAGATTCCACGTGCGACTATTGCCATACACTTTTTTTTTTTTTTTTTTGCGGTACGCGGGCCTCTCACTGCCGTGGCCTCTCCCATTGCGGAGCACAGGCTCTGGATGCGCAGGCTCAGCGGCCATGGCTCATGGGCCCAGCCGCTTCGCAGCATGTGGGATCTTCCCGGACCAGGACACGAACCCGTGTCCCCTGCATCGGCAGGCAGACTCTCAACCACTGCGCCACCAGGGAAGCCCACCATACACTATTTGTCTTTCTGTCTCTGGCTTATTTCACTGAGCATAATGTCCTTGAGATTCATTTCATGTTGTAAATGACAGGATTTCCTTCTTTTTTAAGGCTGAACAATTTTCTGTCATATATGTATGCATGTACGTATGGATGTATAGATAGATACACACTACATTTTCCTTATCCATTCATCTGTCGATGGATGGACACTGAGGTTGATTCCGTATCTTGGCTGTTGTAAATAAATTTGCTTCTTAAGACAAGGAGGTCTTAAAAAAAGTGAGCTGGGCTTCCCTGGTGGCGCAGCGGTTGAGAGTCCGCCTGCCGTTGCAGGGGACGCGGGTTCGTGCCCCGGTCCGGGAAGATCCCACGTGCCGCGGAGCGGCTGGGCCCGTGAGCCATGGTCGCTGAGCCTGCGCTTCTGGAGCCTGTGCTCCACAACGGGAGAGGCCGCAGCACTGAGAGGCCCGCGTACTGCAAAAAAAGGAAAAAAAAAAAGTGAGCTTCCCCAAGCAGTAGCGGTGAGACTTAAACCTATTTAAAGTTACGAATTCAAGGCCAGATGTTTACAGGCAAAACTGTTGGTCAGGCGAGATGGTTATGTTGTGATCCCCTAGGCATGAAAGATGGGAAAGCAAACTGTTAGGAAGCATCCTTTATACTAGACAACAGTGAAGCCAGGCAGGCAGCGTGAACTGATGGGCCATTTGGGGGTGAGTAACGTTTGCTTTTTTATTTCCTCACACGTCTGACCTTTTTTTTTCCCAAAGAGAAAAATGTAATATACTTTATGGATTAAAAGTTTAGGGATTTGAACAGTTAAAACATACACCGCCGCCACATTTTCCGTTTACCATTCAGAGGTAACTTGTCAACATTTTTGTCGACATTTCAAATCTTCCCTCAAAGAGTGGGATTGATTATACTATAATATTGTTTCATAAACATTTTTCACTTTTTATTAGGGGCTTTTCCACATCAGGTGGTTTTATACCACTTTCAGTAATTACCTAGTAACCCACAGCATGGATGGGCCATCCCATTGTCAGACACATTCTTTTGTTTGTTCGGGTTATGTTTCTCTGTTCTCTGCTCTTCATTTGGTTTTCAGAAAGGGTCTAGCTCTTATTTCCAAAGACATTGAACTTCCACGTCCTTTCACCTCCATGTACTACTAAAACTGTCATGTTTCTAAATTTTAACTTTTGAAGATGGGTGGAAAATCAAAATTATTTTAAAGATCTTTTGCGTGTGTGTTTTGCCATATCATCCTCAACTTTCTATCCCTGTGTCTGATTGATGCAAGATGCAAACATACTAGACTGTGCTGAATTAAACACATTTTATTAAATAGCTTCCTTGCTGCTACTTATTCTGTGAATTCATGTTTCGTGTTTTCACAGACACTCAAAGTGAGGTGTATACTCTTACCCCCTTTTCAAGTATTATTTATATTGTGTGATGCTCCAATCTGGAGCTCAGAAAATGTTGACTGGTGATGGGATTGGATTGTAGGGAGAGGATCTGGAAGAAGAGTAGGACTATAACCAAGGAAAATCCCCCGAGGAGAAAGGAAGCGGAAAGCTTAAATCTCAAAAACAAAACCAAAAAATCACATGATGGTCCAGTTCTGGAAGGGAGCTAACTAGTTTCTTTTTGTGAGCAATTTTACCCCTTCAGGCATAATCTTACCTTTTACGAACAGTTGCCAGTAATTAAATAGTGTGGGGCTAAGGTGGCCTGTTCTTTTTTTTTTTTTTTTTTTTTTTT
>RJWK010046261.1:0-17704 GCA_004363435.1 Platanista minor | reverse complement strand
TTTTTTTTTTTTTTTTTTTTTTTTTTTTTTTTTTTTTTTTTTTTTTTTTTTTTTTTTTTTTTTTTTTTTTTTTTTTTTTTTTTTTTTTTTTTTTTTTTTTTTTTTTTTTTTTTTTTTTTTTTTTTTGCATATCGATGTCTGTTGTTCCAGCACCATTTGTTGAAAAGTCTTTTTGCTCCATTGTATTACCTTTGCTCCTTTGTCAAAGATCAGTTGACTGTATTTATGTGGGTCAAGCTGGGGGCTCCCTATTCTGTTCCATTGATCTATTTGTCTGTTCTTTCATCAATAACACACTGTCTTGATTACTGTAGCTTTATAGTGAGTATTGAAGTTGGCTAGTGTCAGTCCTCTCACTTTGTTCTAGGATTCCAGCCCTATTTTTTCCCTTCAGTGACTGCCAGGCTGCTATATCTCACTGCAAATTCAGGCCATTATTTTTTCAGGCTACAAAAGAGCTGGGAAGTGGAGAATGGAACTAGGGCAAGTTAAAATACCACAAAGCTCACTGTTCTTACCAAGATTTAGTTGTTTTTCTTTAATAAATTGTTTCCCTGATTTTCTGAAAGCCTTTGGTTAATTTCCAGAGTTCTAAAAAAGTGAATTCTGACCGTTGTTGCAGTTTTCTCATTGTTTTTATGGAGGAAAGAGTTTTCAGAGGTCCTTACTTCACCATTCTTGCCGTCTTCAGCTCACTAATTGTACTTTGACATAAAGGCGTCTCTTCTCTCTTTGTGCTAGCCAAGTAGGAGAAGCCCTTTAACCCTGCATATATACAAGTAAAAGCTTCCCGTTCCTGGTGAGAGCAAGAGGACCACTGCACACGTTCCAATGATGCACCAGGTGGAACAATTTGCTTTTGCGGTGGATCCAGAGCTGAACTACTCTGTGCTGCAGATGGACTACAGCAGAGACACTGTGGAGCTCTTTGTCCTCCCTGGCGAGGGCAAGATGAGGCAGCTGGAACACACCTTGTCAGCCAGGACACAGAAGTGGAGCCGCTCACTCCAGAAGAGGTGGGTGTGTATGCCAATTTGCTGTGGCCTGGGGCAGGTTATGGTGCACACCCAAGGACGAGGAAAAGGTCATGATAACAGCTGTTGAATAATCACTCCTGCAGATTGAGCACCAACTACATGCTGGACAGTGAGCTTGGGACTGCAGACATGTTCCCCCTTGAACTTCACAAATACCTGACAGATGAGAAGTGTTACCACCCCCATTCACAGATAAGGAAATAGAGGCTCCAAAAGAAGTGAATTGCCCCAGGTCATGTAGCTAATAGATCACTGCAAAAGTAATATGTCACCATAGCTATTCTGTGCTAGCAGAGCTCACTCTATCAGCCAATTCGATATTGAATTCTGTAGAATTATTGCATAAACACACACAAAAATAACATTGCTATTCACCTATGAAATGAATATAATAATATTATCAAACTCACAGGTTGTTGAAAGGATAGAATAAGTTACTATTTTTAAAGTGCTTAGAAGAATGTCTGAGGGATGGTTAAGTGTTCAATAAATGTTACTCAGTAGTAATATTCTTATTAGTTCTGTGGTTATTATGGAGAGTATCAAAAGGATGTTAATCATAAGATAAAAAGGCATGTCAAAGTCTTATGCACAGTCTCTTAGCAATATTTTCTTGGCATCGTTAGCATCATTCCCAGGTGCTCATAGTTTAGGAGGAGAGAAAAGATAGTTTTAGGGATAACTGTAATTCAAGAAAGACAAAGGTCAATGGGTGGGCAGAGCTCTGACACACTTCTGAGCAAAGAGAGATCACAGCTGAATCTGGGATTGAGGGAAGGCCTCAATGAGGTGGCATATTTGATCCACAGGTATGGAAAGGACATTTTGCCCTTGGGAAGGGCATTTTGGTAAAGGAAACAGCACTCACAAAGGCAAAGTGGGGGTCAAGGGACACTGTAGGATGTTTCAGAGTTTCCTTCTTTCCTAGACTGCAACCAGGGATGGATAGAGAAAGAGGGGGCAGCACGGAGACTGGGGTGGGGGAGGGGGTCTCTAAAGAGCAGCAGACAGAGCTGAAAGAAGATGGAGATGGCCAAGCCAGTGCAAGAGACAGTAACAGGGACAAGAGAGCTGTCCATTGTGCTAGATGTCCCAAGAATCCCCCAATGAGGAATTTAAGTGTTCATCCAACACTTTTGTGCTTTCACTTCTGTGACTAAGTACGTGGCCTTGGGAAAAGCACTAAAACTAAGATTTACCATCTTTAAAATGGAGATAATGTTGATGAATGTGTCTGGGACAACGCCTGGCACATAATAAATGCTCAGTAAATGTGAGTTATTCACTCTTGGTTCGGAAAAAACCATCGCAGAGAAAGAAAAAAGTGTACCAAACTCTAGGCCTATGCTGTTCAATATAGGAGTCACCAGCCACATGTTATAATCTAAATTTAAATTACTTAAAATTAAGTAAAATTTTAAATTTACTTCTTGGCACTATCCACGTTTAAGTTGCTTAATAGCCACATGGGGCTGGCTAATGACTACCATATTGAACAGCACAGGTAGAGAATATTTCTAACTTTGCAGAAAGTTCTACTGAACTTTGCTGCTCTCAGGGATTAGCAGGGTTTGTCTCAGGAAGGGTGGTGAGAGGCACACTCTGGGCCAGAGATGGTAGACACACTTCCATCGCTGCCCAGTGCCTCCCCTGGGCCTCTGCTATAGTCACCTTTGCTTGTCCCCCTTCTCAGCTCTGCCCCCTACTTCATTAAGGGGCCCATTTCTCATCTCGTATATCTCCAAAGCTGGACTTGCTCATCCAGGAGGCTTACTTCCAGAGCAAGCTGGGTTGGTGGTCTGGGATATATTGATCCCTCTAGCAGCAACCAGCGCCTGGAGGAAGAGCAGAGTCTCCTGAAATGTCACCTAGAATGGTCACCATGGGCTCGTGATCACATCTTGTTCTTTCTTCTTTTCCACACGTGCTTAGAGGCGCTCATTCCAAAATTTTCCATTTCCTCCCCCTATAACCTGGAAATATCCTCCCAAAGATGGGCATCTGGGATGCCCTTGACAAAAATGCTGATTTTTCTGGAATCACAGAGAAAGACTTCCTTCAAGTTTCCAAAGTGAGTTGGTTGATTAGCATATTTACATGAAAGCGTGAGTCGGAAGGACCTGTAGAGACTGGCTTGTGGAGCACCCTCAACTCATTGATTAGCAACCAGAGGCCCCAAGAGGCAAAGTGACTTCTCTGTAACGGGAGGGCTGGGTCTCATGGCTGCCAGGCCTGTGGCTTTATGGCCGTCATACCACTGATACACAGGCATCTTTTATCCCTCTTCAAATAAATGTTCCTAAGGTCCAACTACAGTGCTCTGAGAATCAGACCTCTACTTGGCAGGCAGCTCTGCTGCCCCAAACCCACTGCAGATGAGTAGCTGTCCTCTGGTGTGTGACCTCACCTCCCTCATGCTCATAGGCCATGAGTACCCTGTAGATGTGTTGTGTTTGGTCTGCAGTCAAAAGAAAGGAAGAAGGAGAAGAAGAAAGGGAAGAAGAAAAAGAAAAAAAGAGAGGTGGGGAGGGAGGGAGGGAGGGAGGAAGGAAAGGGAGCTGACTTCTAAAATGTAACATACTGGACCTAAAAATTTAGATTCTGATTCTCTTTATTGAGCATTTACTATGTGCCAAGCCCAATTCCCACATGGCAACAGTGAGCCCAAACAGTTAGCCCAAGGGAGCCCTCCAGGTTCCCCAATGTGCCCCCTGCTCTTACAAGACATCTCATCATCTCGTGGGGGTTACCTGCCCAGCCCCTGTCCACATATGAGTTTCTGATCCCCAACCTAAAAATTTATTTTTATAACAGATTATAATGGTCAGAAGTGGTCCTGGGCCACAGGAGGGGATCTGTCACTGGTGTTCAGGGAAAGAATGCAGAGAGGTCCCACTGGAATATGATGACCATAATGAACCTTTCCCATGAGATGCTTTTCTGCACCTAGGAAAAACAGTGATTAAAGTTAAAATTTTTAAAAAGAAAAAGAAAAACAATGATTGTAATCGTCAGGAGTTCTCCAGCCCCCTGCAGTTTGGGAGTACATTAATTTCTTCCCTAGAAGACCAAGCAGGGATCCACCATTTAGTAATCCCTAATCTAGGTCTCCTGTGCAACAATTGTAGCAATTACAATTGCTAGCAAGTTCATGAGCACTTGCTTTGTAGGATCTTTAACTCACTGGATAAACTTGTGGGAGGCATGCAGTTATGATCATCCTTTAATAGAAATGAAAATTGAAGCACACAGCACCCAGATAAGTTTTGCAACAGTAAGTGGCAGAACTGGGACTCATTTAACTCCGTGCTTAAGGGCCAACTGACCAGTAACCACAACAGCTGTAGTTAGCTGAGCAAACCTAATGCCAGGTACCACCTTGGAGCCTCTCGAGGGGGTGTCCCTGTTCCTAGGCGAAACACCAAAACTCAGTAAATGAAGGTGTCTGCATGCGAACTGCTGATGTTTCTTTTTCCCTTGGCAGGTGGCTCACGAGGCTGTGCTGCACGTCAGAGAGGAGGGGACGCAGGCTGCAGCAGCCACCATCACCAAACTCATAGTCCAGTCCATGTTCCTTCTTACTCCACCATCTGTTTCCATAGGTCCTTCATGCTGCTGATTATAAACAAAGCCACACAGACCATGCTCTTCCTTGGGAAATTTGGGAACCCCACTAAGTTCCAGGTGGAAAAAGCCCTGTCATCTGAAGACACACTGACATGCACAGAAAATGATCATCCACGCCGCCTGACGCCCCTGATGTGGAGGCGTGCCGCCTGCTGCTCTCAGGTTCCACCTGACGCTGGCAGAGCTGCCCTCAACTCAGTCATCAAAGGCAGCAGAGATCCCAGTCACAAACCAAAGCCCATTAACCTCCAGTTTCTTTTCCACAAATTCTTCCAGGTGACTAGCTTCATGGAACAATTCTGGGTTGGTGTATTTCCAGTCCTCGGAGCCCCTGGGAAGGGTGACATATAGGTCAGTCACCTTTATTGCAGAATTACAATAATAAGTTCAATAAACCCAAAATGTGAATTCAGCCAGCAACAGTGTTCCCACACGCCTCCAGGGTCTTCACCTGAAGATGATCTATCTTGCTAACTGGCAGTGGCTGGGTTGTGAATACGTGACATTTCAGGGGCTGCATGAATTCATTCATCCATTCATTCAACAAAAACTTATTGAGCACCTCCTGTGTGCTAGGAGTCAACCAGACAAACAAGTCCCTGGCCAATTGGACCTACATGGGGGGCAACAGACAGCCACCACCACAACTGTAAAACCAAACCTATAAATAAACGTGATTGTTGCAGGTTACGATCAGTGCTGTGAAGGTACGGAATAAGATGATTTGAAGGAAACGAGATGGTGAGGGGTGTTTCTGTGAGCACAAAGGCTGAGTCCGGGGTGAGCAGGTGTGTTGGAGGGACAGCAGGATGCCCTTGTGGCTGGAACGGCAGAACCAAGGTCAGAGAGGTAAGGGGAGGTCAGACCACGTAGGGTGTTATTGGCTAAGGAAAGGAGTCTGGGTGTGTGGGGAGAGGGCATTAAACCAGTTGAGTTTCTCAAACCGGAAAATGAAGGGTTAAGGTATGGGCTGTGAAGACCTCTCTGAGTCTGTGCAATGGTTTTCCATCATCAGGGCTGCTGCCTTGCTGGCTCTGACGCTGTCACACACGTACACACAGCCCTTGCGTTCGTCCTCCTCCCTGCTGGTTGGTAGTGACGGGGGCCTGGCTGCCTTACTCTGATTCCTCAGGACCAGAGTTGCAGAGGGTGCAAGGGCCACAGGTGTCATGCAGACACTGCTCCATCATCCTCCCTCCTCCCCTATCCCAAACCCCTCTGCAGACAGGCTGTTCTGACTCCTTCCTTTTCAGATTCTGAGAACACCAGTGTCCCACACCACCTCAGATGTGCTAGGGGGCCTCACGTTGTCTTTTCCAAGTTCTCTACACAGAAAGAAATGGGGACTGAAACCTGGTGGTCCAGTGGTTAAGACTCCACGCTTCCACTGCTGGGGCATGGGTTTGAGCCCTGGTGAGGGAACTGAGATCTAAGTTTTAATTGATCCAACGTTCCAGATCAACCTAGTGTTGATGCTAGTTAGCCAGAGCATGGCAGCCTCCGCTTTTGAAATCTAACTCCCCCTGCAGTGTCTATTGCTAATGGGATTCCTCAGTTGTTAACCAACTATTCCTAGAATGTAAATAAAATCAATTGCTACCTCCCTCATGTCTGTGCAAGGACATCATAGAAATATGGTCACTCAGGACATTGGAACATCTGGCTTTTCTAGGTGAGTGTTTCTTCTCCACCTGCCCAGTCACCTGCCCAGTGGATCCACATGCAGGCATTGAGGTGAGTTGAGTACATTCTGTGGACCAGACACAGCACTGAGGCTGAGGCTGCAAGAAGGAACTAATCCTGCCTCGTGGGGTTTACAATCCGGAGTGGAGGAGGGGGAGATACCGTAAGTGATGGTTCAGTACGGCCCTTCACGAAATTTTAGGACAAGAATCTGGAGCTACTGATGTGACTCGAAAGCACCCACTTGGGCACAAGCACTAAGAAAGCCCCTCGAGTGCAGCACAGTCACCTCAAGTGGTACCACTGCTCCCTGGGGAACGGCGGCCACCCATGTGCCGAGGCAGGCAGGCAGAAGCTGGGCCTGGGGATGTGGCATCCATGACACACACACACCGCCCCCCCCCCCCCCCAGCTCCATCCCTGTGCGGGACAGTTACACAGCATGGGGACAAAAGGGACAATGAAGCTCAGGAAAAAGGATTTCAAAAGCCTCCAGTTCCAGCTTCCAGTCACGGTCGGAAACCCAGGGCTCCTGCATCACTGGGTGGTCATGTGAGTCAACACGGAAAAGTCCTCAGGACAATGCCTTGCAAACTGTCGGCGTCCAGTGAAGGCTACCCATTAATGTCATTTTTCTTACTGTTTCCATATCAGGAACATTTTAAAACAACAAAGACATTTCTTTCTTGCTCCTTTCCAAGCTGGGAGTTGAGAAGAAAAGGCAAGCATTTGTGCAGAATGTTGTGCCCCAGAGCATCCCTCACAGTGTGCCCAGCATCCTCTGTCCCACTCAGACCTCAGGACCATCTACAACCCAAAGGGTCCCTTTTCATTCCCCGGTGTGGGGCTGACCTCTGGTACTAATATACCCTTACTCCCCCTGGCTCAGCAGATCCCACAAAAAAACATGTTCAGAGGCCCAGCTTTAAAATGAAATACTATGGGGCTTATTTATTAGTTGAAGCCAAAAATTAATATCTCTCTGTACCAAGGAACTTACATAAAACTTACTTAAGAAAGGAGGCTGATGTTGCCGCCCTTGATAAATAATGTCATTACTGAAGACGAGAGGAAGTGTTTAAAGAATTTTTAAAACCCCTTATCTCTGAAAGTTTGCTCGCTACCCTTTAGTCCAGGATCTACTACCAAAAGAGGAGATGACTGGCCAGGAGATGACTGGGTTAGGAGCACGGCTGTGGTATCACGTAGACGTGGGTGTGAATCCCAGCTTTGTCCCCTGCTAGCTGTGTGACTGTGGGTGAGTTACTGAACCTCTCTGAGCCTGGAACCACAGCTCTAAAACAGGAGCAGTAATAATACTACCTGCCTTGGTGTGATTGTTGTGAGGGTTAAATGAGATACTGCAGATCAGGTGCGACACTCGGTGCCGTTCGGCACAGGGGTGACCACTGTTGTTATTCAACGTACACAGTGGTCTAGGCAGAATGAGGGCTGGTAGCCCCACCTCCTCTAGCTCAGAAATGCCCCAAGGGACCCACCTCATATGGGCAGAGAGGGATGGCCCTTGGGAGGGGATGGGGGCTTCTCTGTGAAGACAGGGTCCCTCAGAGGAATATAATGTACTCATTTGTTCATTTACTCAATGTTTGTACACCTACTGTGTGCCAGCACAAAGGAGAGAATCATGAGTTACATACAGATTATTCCAACAAAGATTTCACAGACTCGAGGAAATGAATCCAAATATTTTGTGAGCCAGTGTGATGAGAGGTGAGCACGGAGTATAATGGGAGCTCACAGAGCCTAACCCGGCCCAGGTGGAAGGAGAGAAGGGTAGCTGTCAGGAAAGGCTTTCTCAAGGAGAGATCTGAGCTGAATCCTGAAGAGTGGGTAGGAGCTGAGTTAGCCTGAGAAGGAGGAGGAGTGGAGACAGGGTTCCAAGGCAGGAGGAACAGTGCCTGGCTCCCAGGGGACTCAGAACCCCATAGAATGTCAGATGTCAGCCAGGAGAGCATCATGTATTGGGTGCCTCCTGTGTACATACATTAAGTCATCAAGCTCTCAGAACAAGCTACAAAATAGATACTGTTTCCTCCATTACAGAGGAGGAAGCTAAGGCTCAGAAAGATGAATAACTCACTCAAGGTGGCCCCGCAGACGGCAGTCAGGGCTCTGGTATTCACTTTCAGGTCCATGTGACCCCAGCCCACTATCTTTCCCACAAAGCCTGCAGCCACTGCCCATCTTTCTATTTTTTAAAATAGCTTTATTGAGTTCATAATTTGCATACTGAAAAATTCACCCATTGTACATGTATAATTCAATGATATCTCATTCATTCATAACATTCTGCAGCATCACCTCTATCCAGTTTTAGAACATTTTAACTACCGAAAAATGTCCTCAAGCCCATTTTCAGCCTATCCTAGTACTCATTCTCAGCTCCAGGCCACCGCTAATCTGCTTTCTCTTTCTAAAAATGTACCTTTTCTGGATTTCTTATATAAGTTGTATCTTACGTAGTCTTTTGAGTCTGGCCACTTTCTCTAGACTATAATGCTTTTGGAGTTCACTGATGTTGTAGCAGGTATCAGTATTTTACATTCCAACCTGCAATAATGTATTAACATGAGGGTTCCAGTTTCTCCACATCCTTATCAACAATTGATATTTTCTTTTTTATAATAGCTATTCTGACGGGAGTGTAATGTTATCTCATCATGTGTTAACTTTGCATTTCCCTAATGACTAATGATGCTGAGCACATTTTCACGTGCTTATTAGCTATTCATATGTTTTCTTTGGTAAAATGTCTATAGAGTCTTTTCCCCATTTTTTTTAAAATTAATTAATTTATTTATTTTTGGCTGCGTTGGGTCTTCGTTGATGCGCACGGGCTTTCTCTAGTTACGGCAAGCCGGGGCTACTCTTTGTTGTGGTGCACGGGCTTCTCACTGCGTTGGCTTCTCTTGTTGCTGAGCGTGGGCTCTAGGCGCACGGGCTTCAGTAGTTGTGGCTCGAGGGCTCTAGAGCGCAGGCTCAGTAGCTGTGGCACATGGGCTTAGTTGCTCTGTGGCACGTGGGATCTTCCCAGACCAGGGCTTGAACCCGAGTCCTCTGCATTGGCAGGTGGATTCTTAACCACTGTGACACCAGGGAAGTCCCTTTAGCCCATTTTTAAATTGGGTTGTGTTTCTTGTTATTGTTGAGTTATAAGAGTTATTTGCATATTCAGGATACAAGTCCCTAATTAGATATACGTTTTGCAAAAATTTTCTCCCAGTCTGTGCCTAGATATTTCATTTTCATTATGTCCAAAGCATAATGAAAGTTTTAATGAAGTCTAACTTATCAATTTTTTTTATTCTTGTATGACTCATGCTTTTGGTGTCAGGTCTAAGAAGACTTTGTTTAAACCAAGTTCATAAAGATAATTTCCTCTGTTTTCTTCTAGAAATGTAATGATTTTAACACAAACTTAAATCTATGTCCCATTTGAGTTGAATTTGGTATCTGTTGAGAGGTAAGGCTATAAGCTTTTTGGTTTTACTTTTGCAGATGAATTCTCAATTTTCCAAGCACCATTCATTGTAAAGACTAATCCTCTCCCCGTTTAATTATCTTGACACCTTCTTTTCTGATATAGGTATTTAAAGTTATAATTTTCCCTCTAACAGCTGCTTTAGCTGCATCCCATAAATTTCGAAATGTTGATTTTTTTTTTGTTTCATTTAGCTTAAAATATTTTTACTTTCCCCTGTGATATTTTCTTTGAACCATGAGTTATATAGAAGTGCTTTGTTTGTTTTCCAAATATTTATGGCTTTTTCAGATTTCTTTCTGTTGTAAACGTGTCATAGTCAGACACCATACTTCTTATAATTTCTGTCTTTTCAATTTATTGTTAGACCTGTTTTGTTGACCAGACTATATACTATCCTGAATAACATTTCCCATCATTTTAACCTATTTATGTCTTTGAATCTAAGCTGTGTCTCTTGTAGACAGCATGTAGGTGGGTCTTGCTTTTCTATTCAGCCTGACAGTTTGTTTCACTTAAACGCAGTGTTTAGTGCATTCATACCTAATGTATTTATTGATCTATTTGAATTATGTCTCACATTTTGCCAGCCTCGTGCCTTTTTTGCTTTTCTGTTCCTCCTTTATTGCCTTCTTTGGGGTTAAATAACAAATTGTAGTGTATCACCTTTTTTTTTTTTTTTTTTCTTGCAGTATGCGGGCCTCTCCCTGTCGTGGTCTCTCCCGTTGCGGAGCACAGGCTCCGGACACGCAGGCTCAGCGGCCACGGCTCACGGGCCCAGCCGCTCCACGGCGTGTGTGATCTTCCCGGACCGGGACACGAACCCACGTCCCCTGCATCGGCAGGCGGACTCTCAACCGCTGCGCCACAAGGGAAGCCCTGTAGTGTATCACTTTAATTCCTCTTTGAAACTATTTTTCTTTTTATTGGCTCTAGGGATTACAATATACACCTTAACTTATCACAATCTACTTCAAAATAGTATTAATTTCAGTAAAATATAAAAACTTGAGACCAACATAGCTTCATTTCTTCCTTCTCCTTTTTGCTATTATTATATATATATATTGTGTGTATATATGTTATAAATGCAACAACACATCGTTGTATTTATTGCTTTACACAATCTTATGTATTTTAGAGAAGAGAAGAATGAGAAAACATATTTAGAGTCTCTATATTTACCATTTTTACCATTGTTCATTTCTTCCTGTAGATTCAAGTTACCATCTGGTGTCATTTCCTTTCAGTCTGAAGGACTTGCTTTAGTATTTATTGTAAAGGAGGTTCTCTAGCAACTATTCTCTGAGTATTTGTTTACCTGTAAATGTTATTATTTCACCTTCATTTTTCTATCCAGTTTTGCTGGATAAAATTCTTTGTTGACAGGTTTTTCTTTCATTCAGCACTTTAACTATGTCATCCAACTGCATTCCTCCCTCTATTGTTTCTAACTAGAAGTCAGCCACTAATTGTTTTGTTATTCCCTTGCATGTGATAAGTTATTTTTTCTCTTGCTGCTTTCATGATTTTCCCTTTGTCTTTGCCTTTCAATAATTTAATTATGGTGCCTAGGTGTGGATCTCTTTGAGCTTCTTGGATTTGTAGATTAATGTTTTTCCACCAAATTTAAGGAGCTTTCCATCAGTATTTCTTCAAATATTTTTTCTGCCCTTTTCTATCTCTCCTCTCCTCTGGGACTCCCATTACAGTTATATTAGTATGCTTGATGTTGTGTCACTGGTCAATGAGTCTCTGTTCACTTATTTTTCAATTTTTAAATTTTCCTTTCTCTGCTCATATTGGAACATTTCTATTGGTCTAGCTTCAAGTTCACTGATTCTTTCTTCCACCCTCTCAGATCTACTGTTGAGCCCTTTAGTGAATTTTTATTTCAGTTATTGTACTTAAAAATCCAGAATTCCTGTTAAAAAATAACTTCTATCTCTTTACTGAGTTTCCCTATTGTTGTATCAATGTCTTCACATTTTTCTCTCATTCTTTAAACTGGTTTCCTTTAGTTCTTTTGACATGTTTATGACAGCTGCTATGAAGTCTTTGGCAGCTAAATCCGACATCTAGGGACACTCAGAGACCACTTCTATTTACTTCTTTTTTCCTGAGTATGGATCACACTTTCTTATTTCTTTTCATTTCTCACAATTTTTTTTTGGTTGAATGCTGGACATTTTAGATAACATATAGCAGTAACTGGATTCTGACTCTTCCCTCTTGAGAGTTTTTGTTTTTGTTTCTTTAGTAATTTGCTTGGACTGAATCTGTGAAGTGTGCTTCCCCTGAAATTTATGACCAGTGATGTTTCTTCTCAGTCTTTCTTTATTTTTAAACCTGCCTCCTAGAGGTCACCTCTGTGTCTGTATTGCTTATTGTTCAGCCACATATTGGCCAGAAATTGTTTTCAAACACCTCGAACCAATAAAGGTTCTACTTTCTGCTGATGGATCTGTGTGTAGGCTGATGAGCCCGTTCAAACCTCAAGTACCATCATATTTTACTTTCCACCTTTCTCTCTTGCTTCCCCAAGGGCCAGGGAGGTGTGGGTAGCTTGGGTCTGCTCCAGTCTCTATTTGCACATGTGCAGAACCTCCTTTCAACTTGGGATATGCAGAGAGCTCATCAAGCCCCCAGTAGCTGTCACACCTCTTGGGACTCCCTGTTTAATTCCCTGCTAATCCATTAGTCCCTTTATTGCTCCAGACACAACTCCAGGCTAACAGAACCACTGCCCCCACCCACACTCACACACACTTTGCTTGCCACCGATGTCATCACTTTAACTGACAATGCTCCAAGTCAAGTGAGTCTGCTCTGGCGACAGCAACCCCACTCTGGTTAGACAGCCCACCCGTAGAGCTGGATTAGGGTGGAAGCAGCCCCAGACAAACATGCCACAGGCTCACTCTGTTCTTACACCGAGTTCAGTACTTTTCATGAAGGAACACTTATCTGTTTGTTGTGGGCCTTTGGTGGATTTTCTATAGCACCGAAACGGTTGTTTTTGACAATTTTGTCCACCTCTTTAGTTGCTATTGAAGAGAAGATTTGGCATTCACCTCACTCCACCATGCCAGAAGTGAATTTCTCCTAGACTTGGAAAAACCCTGCACACACAGCCTTGACCACCACTCCCCCAGGGAACTTCACCCCAGCCCAGCATCCAGAATTCCCTCTTCAGGCTTCCCGGACAATACGTTAACTCTAGTGTATTTTTTTAAGACTTAGAGGAGAGGAAATGTTACTCAATCTCTCCTAATTGTCCTAGATTGACTTTGCTCTTTTCTTTCCATGCACAGCCCCTTACTGGTAATGCGGACTCTCCATGACCTAGTCAAAATGTAGCCCACAGTCCTTTTACATGTATGTTTCTTCCTCAAAACCAAGATCTCCTTGAATTCAAGGGTGAAGTCTCCTCAAGGGTGGAGGTCAGGCCTTAAGCCTTGTGTTCCCCCAGTCCCTAGCCCAGAGCATGGCTCTTAGTAGGAGCTAAGTAAGTGTTTGTTGAAATAACACAGGAGTAATTTAATGAACAGTAGCTCAAACGGTACGACAATCCATTAATTCGTTTATTGTTTCACTGGGAACTGAAATGATTCATCTCTTGTTTGTTCTGGACAATATTTGAACACAATCCTTTGGCCAAGTTAATATTAATTCAGGTTTATCCATTTCACTACACCAGTGGCAGTATAAATAAGTCACTGATGGATGCAGAGAGCAGCAGCGGTAGACAACAGCAGGCTCCCCTGGATGGTAAGTCATCTTTCTCCTCTTGGGGACAGTGAGGGTCCACGTGGGTAGGCATTTTATTGCTCTTTTGCTGTGGTTCAAGTAGCATCTGCCTTAGTCCACAGCAGATGCTATTTCAGTAGCCATGAAAAAGGTCACCAGTGGTGGCTGTGATAATGTAGAGAAGTGGAACCTGTACCAAGAGCTGAGCGGTCACTGTAGGAAAATAGGGAAGGGAGGACACGGCCCCGCCCTAAAGAGGTGAAACCTGAACGCAAACTCAGGTCGCGGGTCTCACCTTCTCCTCTCCCGTCAGTGGGGCCAGAAATCCACCGCCGGTGCCCCCTTCAGATGCAAGGCCTGACTTTTGGTCTCAGTCAATCATGGGGGGCACTTCTGCAGGCAGAGGGGGTTTTTGCCCTGACAGTGGGTGAGGGACCATAGCTGTGAGCACAGGGAGGGCTTAAGCGAGGTGGCCATGGATTTCCTGAGATGGTCTTTGCCAGGCCCTTGATTCAGCTGATGTCCAAGTTGCCTGAGCCCCACCTGGGCTTTACTTTAGAAATCACGCTGGCAGCTCTAAAGCCAGATCTGGCTGGGCTGCATCTGGGCCAGCTGCTGCTAGCAAGTTGCTTTTGGCAAGATTGAATTTTCATGTAAAAATCAGGATTTCTAGATGCTTCAGAAACAAACAAACAAAAAATCCGGCACCACTGACCCAGCACTACCACTATTCACAGCTCGAGCTGAGTGACACCTGCCTCTTCAGCCTGGCCACGATGACCCATTTTCCGCAGTCCCCAGCACACCTTATTGCGTTACATTTGCTGTCTTTCCACGTGGGTACTTCTAGCCAGATCTGTGCAGGTGTTTGAATCTGCAATCTGTGCTCTCTCTCTCTTCTTGTTTCTTTCCTTTCCACACTTTTCAGGATTTTTGTCGTGAGCCCTGTATTAAAAAAAAAAAAAAAAAAAAAAAGAAGAGCAAGCAAAAAAGAGAAAAGAAACCCCAGTGTGGATGGAGAAGACCCACTTGCAGCATAGGCTAGGGGCAGAACTGAATCCCTGTTAATTAAGTCACTTACCTTTAGTTTGTCTGAAGTCATGTTCCAGAATACTCATTAGACTTTCCTTGTTAGAATTAGCTAGGATCCTTCAATTAAGGACAAATAGCAACCCCATCCAGGTGAACTGCGCCCAGATAAGAATGAGCCTTTTTCAATGCCCTCAGCATTGAGAACACGTTCCATAGAATATTCACCTGTGTATGTCTTCCTTCCAATGACAGCTCTGGATTGTTGCAGAAATGTCCCACAGGAAAATACATCTGGTGCTGTCTCTGGTCCTCATCCTCTGTGGCCTTTTAAATAGCATCTTCTGTGAAAAGCAACAAGACTCCCAACCGAATATCAACCTAGTCTTATTAAAGAAAATTCCATCTCTCTCCCAGAAGACAGAAGCTGGCTATAAGGCATTTGCCCAAGAATTGTTCAGGGCTTTGATAATTGAGGATCCCAGAAAGAATATCATCTTCTCCCCTGTGGCCATCTCCATCGCCCTGGCCACCCTCTCCCTGGGGATCAAATCCACAATGCGCACCAACCTCATTGAGGACCTGGGACTTGACCTCAGAAAAATCCAAGTGTTGGACAAGGACCAGCATCTTGTCCAGAAGTGGCATGAGCTAGTGAAGCAAGAGCGACTGAAGCACAAGGACATTCTGTTCATCGATAACAACAGGAAGGTCAACCAGATGTTCCTGCAGGAGATAGACAGAGTACACGAAGTGGACATCCAGACAACTGACTTTAAAGATACAGAAAAAGCCAAGAAGGCCATCAACCACTATGTGGCTGCAAAGATACATAAGAAATTCAAAGACTTAATCACCCGCCTGGACCCTCAGACTGTCCTATGTCTTGTCAACTATGTTTTCTTCAAAGGTGAGGTTTATTAAATACATGAATTCCCATTTGGGGTAAACTTTGCCCTTGTGTCTCCTAAAAGATTTAAGTCAGGAAAAAAGAATTTTGTCAGTATATCCCATTTTCCCAGAAACCAATAGATCCAAAACTTTGTAAATTGACTTTGATATCACTATGTTGTCTAGCATTTTTCAGTATTTCTCCTCTTAGTCCTCTCAGTCATCTTGTTTGCTGTGCTTAAGATATTTTGGAGTCAAAAGGCAATGACTCTTGCTGGTAGAAAAGGGAAAAAGAAATCTTTTTGCAGAGGCATGAGCATTGGCTAATTCACTTGTTTTGTAAGGTCGGATCTGCGTGAGATGAGATGCTTTTCGAAGCTGTGTCCGTTGTTGAATTCAGGATCACACACCAGGTGTCTAAAATAGCAGTTTAAATTCCTGGTCACAGATCTTTGATGTTACCCTTGTTTCTTCAGGTGGGCTCAGAGTTACCGCTCACTGGCATCTATTTATACCCTCTTCCTCCACTTAGCATTACCAGTCTCCTTCCTCCATGGACTCTCGGCCAATGGCCTTGCCTCCTGCCCGAATGGGGACAAGAAAGCAGTTCTGACAGGATGTCCTCCATGTGCTGCACGAGGCTCACACACCTCTCCTCTCACTCTCCCCTCTGGTCACAGTGAAGGAGTGCTTGTCCTCTCCCCTTCCTCAAGGCAGGTCCCCTTCTGTCTTCCCTGCCCAAGGACTCCCTCCACTTTCCTCTTACCCCATAGCTCATGCCTCTTTTGTCCCCTTTGCTGGTCTCTCCTCTTCTGACTTCTAAAACTGTCTCCTGCCTCACCTGAGCTCACGACCTCAAACACCATCTGTACTCTGACTATTCCCCGCACTCTAGATGCAGCCTGGACCACCTCTTCTGAGATCCAGACTCTAATACTCATCTGCCTACTGACATCTCTTTGGGGATGTTTCACAGACCCTCGAACACAATCCCCCCCAACCACGCCCAGCATCTGCTCACCTCAGAGAATCACAATGCCATTCACCCACCTTCTCTTGAAAAAACCTCCCCTCCAGCCTCCAGATTCAAGAACACAGTAAGTCCTATGGATTCTGCCTGCAGAGCTGATCTGGAATGTGTTCGCTTCTCACCATCTGGTCTACCACATTTGTGGCCAAGGCCACCACTATCTCTTGCCTAGATGACTTGCCCCAGCTGTCTAATTACTATGTTTCCATTCGTGCCTGCCTCCAATCCCTTCTCCATTAAAAGACCAGAACAATTTTCTTAAAACATAAATCGCATCATTCCCCCATCTGAAGCCCTTCCATAGCGTCCTGATGCACTTGGAATGCAATCCCACCCAGACCCAGCTGTGTGTACTTTGAGCCCTGCTGATCCCTCCAGTGTATCCCCAACACTATCCCTATCATTGTTATGCTTTGCCCACAAAGACCTTCCCTTCTTCCTTAAATGCATCCTGCTTTTTCCTGTCTTCGTCCACGATGTTCCTTCCCTAGGAATGTTCTTCTTCCCTTTCTTTGCCAGATGGAGCACCCTCTTCTTTTAAGCCTCAGCCTCAATGCTCCCTCCTCAAGAAGGCCTTCCCTGGTCTTTCAGAGGAAGTGCTTCCATGCTAGCACTCACTTCCTTACTTGCATCTTTCCTAATGCTCATCACACTTTTAACCATTTGCAGTGGTGGATTGATTTTCTCTCTGTATCCCCCTTAGAAAGTAAACTCCGTGAGGACACAGGTCCTCTGTTTTATTCACTGCTATAACCTCAGTACTTAGTATGGTACCTGGCACATGTTTTGAGCTCAAGAAATTTCAGATTTGAATGAGTCAATTAATGGATAAACTGTTGTGGATTAAACAGGGTTCCTACCAGGACATGAAGATTGTTTGTTCTTTACATGATAAGTGAAGGAAATGCTCATAAAACAATGCTTCCCGGCACAGGATGTTTGCTCAGGCTACAGGGACCATTATTCATATTTGCACTCACAGTTCCAAACTAGGTGCCTAGGACATAGAAAGTGCTCCACAAATGATCTTGGAGGGATCATTTCTCTGGATGCTTCAGAGAACTCTCGGGCATGATTCCCTCTTAAAAGCTTTCCAAAAGCTTTATCTAGATCACACCTTAGAAGGCAAGTCATAAAAACAGAACAGAGAGGACC
>RJWK010046260.1:0-17706 GCA_004363435.1 Platanista minor | reverse complement strand
TGTTTCTCCTTGGATTGATCCTGTATGGGACTCTCTGTGCTTCCTGGACTTGATTAACTATTTCCTTTCCCATATTAGGGAAGTTTTCAACTATAATCTCTTCAAATATTTTCACAGTCCCTTTCTTTTTCTCTTCCTCTTCTGGGACACCTATAATTCGAATGTTGGTGCGTTTAATGTTGTCCCAGAGGTCTCTGAGACTGTTCTCAATTCTTTTCATTCTTTTTTCTTTATTCTCCTCTGCAGTAGTTATTTCCACTATTTTGTCTTCCAGGTCACTTATCCGTCTTCTGCCTCAGTTATTCTGGTATTGATCTCTTCTAGAGAATTTTTAATTTCATATATTGTGCTGTTCATCTCTCTTTGTTTGCTCTTTAGTTCTTCTATGTCCTTGTTAAACGTTTCTTGTATTTTCTCCATTCTTGTTCCAAGATTTTGGATCATCTTTACTATCATTATTCTGAATTCTTTTTCAGGTAGGCTGCCTGTTTCCTCTTCATTTGTTAGGTCTGGTGGGTTTTTGCCTTGCTGCTTCATCTGCTGTGTGTTTTTCTGTCTTCTCATTTTCCTTAACTTACTGTGTTTGGGGTCTCCTTTTCGCAGGCTGCAGGTTCGTAGTTCCCGTTGTTTTTGGTCCCTGTCCCCAGTGGCTAAGTTTTGTTCAGTGGGCTGTGTAGGCTTCCTCATGGAGGGGACTAGTGCCTGTGTTCTGGTGGATGAGGCTGGATCTTGTCTTTCTGGTGGGCGGGTCCACGTCTGGAGGTGTGTTTTGGGGTGTCTGTGGCCTTATTATGATTTTAGGCAGCTTCTGTGCTAATGGATGGGCTTGGGTTCCTGTCTTGCTAGTTATTTGCCATAGGGTGTCTTGCACTGTAGCTTGCTGGTCGTTGAGTGGAGCTGGGTCTTGGTGTTAAGATGGAGATCTCTGGGAGATTTGCACTGTTTGATATTATGTGGAGCTGGGAGGTCTCTTGTGGACCAGTGTCCCACACTTGGCTCTCCCACCTCAGAGGCACAGCCCTGACACCTGGCTGGAGTACCAAGAGCCTGTCCTCCACACAGCTCAGCAAATATTCCCATCTTAACATGAAGTCTGGTATTAAAATCTGTTGAGCCTAACACTGTTTTTAGAGGGTGGTGAGGCAAAATAATAAACCAAATAGACAAATAAAGGACCCTAGGATGCCCAAATATTCATATATTTTTATATATCTATTTATAGAACACCTGGTCGGGCTTCCCTGGTGGCGCAGTGGTTGAGAGTCCACCTGCCGATGCAGGGAACATGGGTTCGTGCCCCAGTCCGGGAAGATCCCACATGCCGCGGAGTGGCTAGGCCCGTGAGCCATGGCCGCTGAGCCTGCACGTCCAGAGCCTGTGCTCCACAACGGGAGAGGCCACAACAGTGAGAGGCCCGCATACCGCAAAAAGAAAAATAAATAAATAAATAAGAACACCTGGTCAAGCCACTATCTGGAAAACAGCATCTCTGTTTTCTCACCATCTCCACTTGCTCAAATCACTCTTAAGGGCAATCAATAATGGCTTAGTTTATCAGTTCTTGTTTAACATGACCTTTCTGCAGCCTCTGACAATGATGGATTATCCTTACTTCCAGAAAAATCTCTTCTGTTTGGCTTCTGTAGAACTATTTTCTCTTGGTTTATTTCTTACCTCTCTGAGTAATCCTTCTAAGTCTGCTTTGCTGGCAGTCCCTGAAGTGTTAATGGTCCCCAGGGTCTTGATCATAGCATTGTCTTGCACTCTGCTTTCCCATGGTTCAAGCGCTACTCATCTGTTAAAGAATTCCAATTCTTGATATTATCAGTCTCAGCATACACTTCCAAGATTCATTGCTATAATATCTGTTGCATTCGGGATTTTTTTCACTTGAACACCCCAAAGAAACCAAATCTGTTCAAAGCCAGACTTATTTCCTAAATCTCTTCCCTCCCTCACTCCATCTTTATCCAGCCACAAAATCCTATTTATTCTATAGGCTAAATATCCATATCCATCGTTTTCTCTTCTCTCCATTTTCACTGATTCTTATTCAGCAGTCAGCTGGACCACTGCAAAAATTAAAAGAGAAAACAAACAAAAACCTTCTAAATAGCTCTCCTGCTTTTAATTTCATACCATTTCCATTATACAACAGCTTATGTGATCCTTCTGAAATGTCTAATATGGTCACTTTCCTATTTGAAATCTCACAATGGCTTTCCTTCACCTGTAGGTCAACATCCATATCCTCGAGGGTACAAGATGCCATTTGTACTCTGAATTCATCTTCATTTCTTGGTTCATCTACCACTCTTTACACACTCAGCCATGCTTCAGCCTCCTTGAACTCTTATGTTTACTACGTGTACTACAATCTCTCTTTCCTTTGTGCCTTTGCACATGCTGTTATCACTGACTGGAAAATTTCTCCCTTCTCTTTCTACTTGGAAAATTCCTCTTTTAAGATTCATGAAAATACCCTTTGTTCTATGGCTATGTCATAGCCTCTTCTCCTGTGCAGTATGAGATATCCCCTTTCTTGAGTTCCTTTGCATTTTTTACATGTTTTCATTGCAGCAATTTACACAATGATTTGGAAGCACTTCTTTACATGTACATGTTTGCTTTATGAGGAAAGGAGCCATGTCTTATTCATTTTTCTATGACCGACACCAGGCATACTGCCTGGTGCTCAAAAGATGTTTGCTTTATTAATATTAAGCAGAGGAGGGGGTATTCAGATAAAAAACATATGGTCCTTGATTTCAAGGAAATATGTTAAATATCTAAAGATGTGTCATGGAAAAAGTATAAAATAGATTCGCTTTTATTCCACCAGAGAGTAGAACTAGTAAAATTCACAAAGAAGCAAATTTTTGTTTAATAAAATAAAGTACTCTCTAATTCTTGGAATTATCCAACAACCAAACAGGAAGTTCCAAGAGTTAGTAAGTTTCCCATTACTAGATTCAAGCTGAAACTAAATGGTCTAATCAACCAGAAGGAGGGCTGTATTCAATATTTGTAACGGATGAGGGCTTAGACCTCTGTAAATCTGATGTCATTCTGTGAAAAAAAAAAAAAAAAGACACATTTTGAATGATTCTGAAATAGTTTTTGAGGAAATAAGATTATTTGATATCTCTGCTGTGATTCTGTATTTTTAAATATTAAATTTAATTTAAGTTCAGTGTGCTTATAATGAGTTCACTGAAATTTTATAATTCTACAATATTCTGGGAAAGCACAACTAGAGACATTGTACTGGAGTTATCTGGGGGGAAAGCAATAAATATCTACTTAGGAAACATGGACATAGGAGTCAGACAAACAGAGGTCAAATAGCACCTTTGTTACCAATAAAGATGAACAGCTTTGTTACTGATAAGCTGCATTCTTCTGTAGGCCTAATAAATAACACTGCATGAAAAATACTCAAACTCCTCCCCGCAAAAGATGCAAGCTTCCCCTGTAGTGCTGCCAGAGGGTAAAAAGCAGAGTAGCAGAAATATCCTGAGGACCCAGAAAACAGTAAGCCAGCTCTGCTTTGTTCCTTCCCCATTTTCAACAATCAGTGGAGGGGAGTGAGTGAGGGGGTGGAGAGAAGCTAGATATGCTTCTTTTACAAATCCTTCTAGAGAGCTGAGAGGAATGTTTGTCCTCTCTATGAAGAGGAAATGAAGACCAGGGAAAAAGAGTCTTAATATACTCTTAAGAGCAATGCCTTCTTTCAGGTGCCCCTCGGTCTACGATGGGCTTTACATGTGAGAAAACACAGTCCTGCTTCACTGATGTTTTGAAAGAATCAAAAGTCAGCAGCTGTCCTAAAGACTAATCTCTTTCTTTAGAATGACTTGTTTTACTGTTTACTCACGCACCCGTACAGTCAACAAACATTTATTAAATGCCTACCGTGCTCCTGCTGCTTTTGTGCTAGTGATCAAAGACAAATAAGCCTCTCTGTCCTTAAAGAGTTCCAGCTGGAGAAATGGCCTATTAACTAATCATCATAGTAATAATATGATACATGGGGTAATAGAAGCAGGGATATTATACTAGGAACCCGAGGTGAAGGAGCAATTAATTACTAGAAGAAAGGAAAAGGAACATGATAGTGAAAATGGCAGAGGTGTGGAGGAATCCTGAGGCAGGCTTTGAAAGATGAGTGTGAGTTCACCAGGTGAAAGTGTATGGAAACCCCTTGGAACGGATGGCCCTGGGCAAAAGCACAAACATCTCAATATGAAGAGCTTCAGGAAGCGCTAAACTAAAAGGAAAACACGGCAGAAAGTTTGATATGTATGAAATATTTCACACTTAAAGTTTATTAAGGCAAGGAAACTTCTGCATAGTTTAATATGGTTACAAAGACCTGGACGTGAGGCATTTTGAACTAGTTAATAATAACCAAGTGATTTAGGGAATTATTCGTTAACCATTAATAAATACCCACCCCCACCCCCAGATCCCTCATCTTTGGTTGATTTTCAACAGTTGTATCTCAGAGGCCCTGGCACTTGATAGTAAGCATTTATGCCCATAATGTAAGGACCAAAAATATTTTGCTTCTGGGTCATTAAACTTTTTAGAATAATAAGCCATTCCCTCCCAGCCTCTCTCTTTGGTAGAACGCCATCCAGGAATGTGTTCCCTATCGGAATTCACGGGGGAAATAAAGCAGTGCTCTTATTAAGGACATCCATTTCCTCCAAAAGGATAAAGTATGACAAGGACTGTTTTTCCAACTTAATGTAAATTTCATAACATCAGCAGTGCTCCGTGCAAACTGCCAAATGGAAAGGCTGTCGCACACCCTATCCACAGGATATACGGGCTCAGAAAGGACGGGCTTATGTGCCCCGCAGGGAGGCACATCCTCCCCCAGCTCTCTAAACTCTATCCGGGTGAATCAATCTACTCCTATCTCTTGAAGGCTTAGCCTTTATTAGATACCTTCTTTCAGGACAGCTAAAACGATGAGAGGTTTCGGGGTTTTTTTTCTTTCCTGTCGCTTTCTCTTCACAGATACAGCACCAGTGATTGAAAAGCCTGGCCTGCAAATCCGACAGTTCAACTTATCTAGGTCTATCTCGAAGTACAAGGTCAACATTATCTCAGCCTGCATCCTGTGTAATTATAGTGCTTGGCTGGCATTGCTGAACAGGGGCTGAAATCCATCAGGTTCTAGTTAATCTGCCTTGAGTAACCACAGCTGGTTGGCCGGAAGAAAATAATTATGAAATAACTTGTTGTGTCTTAATAATAAAGATTACTGATATGCAGGGCAAGATGGATCTAAGGTTAACCTTTTCCTCTAGGTGAAGGCTCTGTATAATGTGAGGCAAAGGAATTCTTCTGTAAAGTCTTCTCAGTTTCATATTTTGTGTCTCCTCCTTTCTTTTCCCCCTTACCTAATTTCCCACCAGTCCTGAATTTTTATTACTTTTCCGTAAAACACACACATTAACGTTTTGGATGTTTTCCAAACAGACCAAACAAGAAATTTAATGGACATGAGATCAGCTTCCTTCTTTTTAATTAGTCTTCAAACTTAATCTTGTCTTGCTTTATTAAGAATCAGTTTATCTTTCTAATGTTGAGGCTATGAGTTATTCACACTACAGACAGGATGATGATGAATTTACACGGTGACATTAAGTAATATGTCTAGAGATGTGTAGCACGGCGCAAGCGGTGTATTCAACACATGAAACAGACTTGTAGGTGGGGGCAAACTCCTCATCACTATCTGTGCAACATGAACAAATTAAGCACACTCCCAATCCAATAATTTTGACCTCTTCCAACAATAAAAGATGATCATAAAATGATTTATTTGACAACTGTGGAAAGCCTGTGGCAGTGGTATGGTGGTTAAGAGCATAGATTCAAGAGTCATACCCAGCTCTGCCACTCGCTAGCTGTGTGACTTTGGGCAAATTACTTAACCACTCTGTGCCTAAGCTTTCTTAAATTTAAAATGGAGACGATAATAATAATAGCTGTCTCATGTGGTTATCATTAGAATTAAATGAGTTAACATATCTAAAGCACTTAGGACAGTGCCTAGCATTTAATAAGCATGGTAGGTGCTCACTGTTGACAAAATTAAAACAGTTAAAGAAACAGGACTGGCTGGATCGTGATCCTGTTGGATAGTTAGCAAGAAGGGCTTGCAAGATCTTTAGCTCTAAATTCTTGTGCTTGATATTTGACTTCAGGCTATTAACATTCAACCGGAGGCTCATAAATAAGATGAACTATGGTTAAACCCATCATGTTAATGTGTCTACTCATAAGAAAATAAGAATGCACATAAAAATGGTATGTCGTGGATTTCATTTGGCAGGCTAGGATGAGAGCAAGAGAGGACAAGGGCAGATGATTTGCTAGAGGCTGATGAGTCTGGACATGGTGGCTCCCAGGCTCTTCCTTATTCCACCGCTGTCCTTGCCCTTAGAGCACATGACTGGGATGACGGTGGAAGTTCCTTCTACAAAGGAACTCATTTTAGTTTCTGGGTTTCCAAGTCCACCTTCGGCATTCATGCCTTGCCTCTTGCACTGACTTTTCTTTCTTCATAACTACATCTCTAATGTAAATGCATCCAGCAGTGATCCTTAATTACATCCTCTTAATTACATACCTACTGCAGATTCGTGCCAAGTCCCCTTTGTCAATGTTTAAGTCAATTGATTAATACTAAACAAAGCTAATACATAGAGACATAAGAAAATCATCAGTGGGGGCTTTTGGGTGAAAAGATATGCTGAGGAATATGTATTTTGAATAATTTCTCGTCTTTTTCTGCGTGCTTTTAAATTTTGGAAATTCCTTTTTAACCAACTTACAGCAGCTCTTTTTAATTCTTATGACTCTTATCTGACTTTCTAAAAGATAACAAAGGAAGAACTTTGAGGACAGCCTCTAGATGTCCATTGTGTGTTTGTTTATAAGATTTCAAGACATTATACTCACATTTATGTATTTTTCGTTGATCTTGCAATATCTTCCTTTATTTTAGCTGAAGATAATATATAAAAGTCAAAACAAACACATAGATCTTCTTTATATACCAAAAAAGTCAGCAATTCATTTGAGAGTCATTATGATGTATTTTATAATCTAAATGAATTTCTGCCTAAGTACCTATTTCTCACCATAGTAAATCTGCATAGCTCTTGTTAATGTTAAGGAAACTTATTCAAGTGTCCTAATGGAAAGATGATTTGAGAATAAATGTATTTTAAAAGGTGACTACCACTGTCAATTGAAAGAAAAGAAACATTTTATTTGTTAAAGTTTGATACTTGTGGTGGGGCTGGGGAGGAATGCCTGGATTTTCAGTTGTTAAGAAGAGACTTTTTTTCGGCATGATCTTTGCAGACAGAGTTTATAATGGTGGGTTTTAAGATCTCCTTTTGCTCCTGAATTGTGTCTCTAAATGTAAGGAAAAGAATACATGAAATTAAATCACTTAGTAAAATATTTAAAAGTCAAACTATTCTAAACATACCATTATGAAAATAGAACTTTCATAAGATCCTCACTTTGTGTGTGTATGTTTTTTTTTTTTTTGCAGTGGTCTTTTTTTTTTCTTTAATAGTATTCAGTGCTGCTTGTGTTTCCATTCCTATAGCGAGCTTCCCTAACATCTGTTTTCCATTTTTCTTTCATTTCCACTCATGACCTTTGGCCTATTCTCTGTGTTTGGAAAAAAACAGTAATTAAAGTTGACATTATCTCGATGCCTTCTCCAAACTGCATAAATTCAAAATTTTAGCCTGCCTTATAGCTAATCACAGGCTTTCTAACCACAGAATCAATTTTTCTATTGTTTAGGAGGAAGTTTCATAATGTTCAAAACTGGGATCTGCAACCCTGGAGTCGGGGGTTCTGGAGTGCTGCCAGGGCTTTCAGAGCATGAGAATATTTGTTCTAGATCTGTGACCACTGTGAAAATTGCTCTGACCTAGTCTAGTGTTCTAGAAAAATCCCCAAAGCATGACACATGTGAAGTCCTTTTTATAATTATAGCATTTAGCCTCTCACATGAGACTGAAAAATGTGATACTAATATAATATGAGAATTATATTGTACATGTCTGAAAAAACATTAGGTAAATGAGCAGGTACTTAATGATCATGCTTAAGAAGCTAAATTATTCACCCAAAGTAATGAGATAGAGAGAAATTTAATGATGTACTAATGCAGACTATACATTAAAACACAGAAAGCCCGAGCTATACAGAACCCCTGAGTAACAAATATTCTGAATAAATGGGTAAATAGGTGAGGGATTACCCAAAGGAGCCCTCCATTTTTTAATGATGCTGGATGTAACATAATATACCTCCTTCTGGTAACTGAGTTATAACTTACATGCAAAAAAATACATAGATCTTATGTATACAGCTGGGTGGATTATCCACATGTATATGCCTGTCCATGCCTTCTTAAACAAAATATGCCTTAAAAAGATTATAGTTTTCTTGACATCCCAGGCTCAGAAACTATTGTGTTTAAATATATAATGCCTTCAAACTCTAGTGATATGACTTGAACTCTTTGCCCCTCCATTAAAATATGGTTGTACTTTATCTTATTTGGTTCTTTTTGTCTCCGGTAGGTTTTCTGCCTCTTTTTAAATTTTCACTTAGTTATCTTTATACACCTGGACCTAATGCGGAGTCAAATAAAATGTTCAACAAAAGTTTATAGTAACAAACTGACAATAGGATGTCCAGCCTTGAGGGCATTGTATGCCTAGTGAAAGTGAATAACATCGAGTATTTTTGTCCTAAAGAAACAAATATTAGTAATGTTAATGAGTTTTTAGGGGTTGCAAAATATCTTGCTCATTCAAACTGGGGTAAGACTTGCTACGTTAACGTTTTGTAAGTTCTACTGACTATAGAACTGCTGTACTACTGATAGACTCTTGGGCTACAACACCTAGAAAGGCTCAGTCATTCCAAACCTAATAGAGACCCCAAGATGATCGGTTAAGATCGGTGAAGTCACATTACAGAACGAGACAAGTCCTATGAAACGCTCTTCCACAAACAGCCTGCTTCTGCAATATAGAGGTTACACACAGACTGTTTTATGTGTTTGAAAGCTTCAGAGGCACCTAGCTTTCTCATGTTCAGAACTGGCCGAGATTATGCTGCACAATCTGAAAGAGTTTCTTTGATTTTCACAACAAATATGCTCAACTGGAAGGGGTTGGAAGGAACGCACCACTGTCTCGAGGCAGTTTGTCAAGTAAAGCATGAGGGTCCAAGACTGTCAACCACCCCTCCAAGGGACCCATGTCACCCTCCCCTTTACCCCCTGGGTGTGCTGCTCATGCGAATACTTGAGAGGCATAAAAGTAATTGAGAACCACTGACCTTCAGTTTCCAATTTGGTAAAGGTAATCCTACACAGGATTTATACAAAGTCCAAAAAAGCAGCATTCCCTGAGAAGCAGAAACCACAGAAAATTAGATCAATAATTATTACTCAAAGCTCACTGCAGAGAGAGCGCTACGCTCTCACCCAAGACAGCTGACTTCAGGCTGCCCTCCGTGCTCCCGCTCAGCCCAGCCTTGCCTCAACCTGCAAGGCCTGCTTCATTAGAAGCAGAACTAACAAAAATCACAGCTTTTCTGCTCTTTTTGCCGTTAGCAACTAGTTTTACAAGTCTTTTTTAAAGGGCGAATGACTTCCTGTTTATCTCTACGAAATGCTTTTTATACAGATTTTGCTACATATTTCAACATCAAACAACCCATTACCCTGGAAGAAGCGCTGTTTTAGAGGATAGGATACAACATTTTCTGGGAAGACAAAAGTGAGCCTAGAACAAAAAGGTGGACGTATGATTTCTGTTATTTTTATAAGTTAGGATCGTTTAAATTAATCATTTACTTGTAACATTGCCTGGGTCTCTGGATCTTTTTCTCCAAACACGCTCTCAGACAATTCTTTGAAGTTACAATTTTTATAAATCTATCAGTGCTCTTCTCTCCTTATGGAACAGTAGGAAAGTAACCAAAGTGTTTTCCATGATGTAGAGAAGTCCACAGATAAATCAGAAACCTTAACAAAGGCTAGCTATTTCTGTTCACCATCTTGCTTGAAATGAGGAATTGATTTTTGGGCGACTTCGCATTTTTCTCTTGTGTGTCACAAGAGTGATTGTCAAAGTAATAAAAGAGGACCTTTTCTTGATACCCGAAATGTGAAATGTAAGGTATAAATTATTTTATCTGGCCAACCATTTGTACAAATCTTTCTTTAAAGGTGATTAAATCCATTTTAGTGTCTGGTACATATGACCCTTCACTCTTCCTTTCCAGGTTCCTTAGTTTCTTTTTGAATATGCTGTATTCTCCACTACAAAGTTTGTGTATCCGGTGTGTATTCCAATTTTCTTTTAAAACAAATCAGTCTTGGCATCACGCAGGCAGACTTTCAATGTTTGTTTCCTCTTCTTTCTTAAAATGAAGGTCCAAAAACAATTCCAAAAGAGCTAGGCATCTCTCAATTCTCTGCACACCTAAAGCACTTTTTAAAACCACTGTCCAGTAGAAAACACTATTTTCTGGAGGCCCAATTTACGCACCTCCCCAGATGGGACTATTCTCATCTGCCCCCTGCTTGCCTCTGCCACTTGCCCTGCTTCCTCAGGGCTGAAAGCCTGGACACCCGGACCAGCATCACCTCATCTTCCAGCAGAATGGTCTCCTTTTCACCCAGACAGTTGGAGCCAAACAATCCCCAGCACCTAAGTCCTACCCCGCGGTGCTCACGGAGATTCTGGCTGACCTGGGGGACTGCACAGAAGGGCTGGAGGACAGACCTGGCGGTGCAGGGAATTCAAGAAACAGAAGGAGAGTGAGGGAGGGGAAAGATGAGGAACTGGCAAATTCTCGGTTATACCTTCCCCCCCAGCTATTTCAGCGCACAACATGCCATGTTACTTCTCCAGAAACACCCTATTTATTCCGTCTTTCCTTGTTAAGCTCTGGCCAACACAGTAATGTAACATTTGTATTTAGTTTTCCTACTTCTCTGACTCACATCCATTTTTCCCCTCCTCCTCGCTTCCCTCGGGATGATACTCCTCCAAGAAAACATTAGCACGTAAGCTTCACCACAGGCTCTCTTTTCTGGGGAACTGGGGCTTAAATGCCATTTTTACTATATTTGTTAAGGTTTAAATGTCTCTGTATCCTTCACAGCACGTGGTATCATACAAAACACCTAGCAGGTGCTAAATAATACTTACATTTCTGCTGGTAGATAAGCTAGTTTTATTTTTTTAAAAAGGAAAATCATATGTTTCTAAACACCTAATGGATACCTTTAAACAGAGGCTTGTTTTTTATCATTTATCTTTATAAAAAGTATAAGTATTTGCATTAAAGTGTTATTTATCAGGCATTCCCCATCAGGCAACATTTAAAAGCTATGTTCGACCTATTTTCAGAATGAGAGAAGTAATATTTGTAGTGTCAAAGCAGAAACATCCACTTATATAACCTCCATTCTTAATTCATGGTTGTTAATAAATTTTCCATGCCACTTCCCCCAAACTAGAAAAATGTTGAACTAGAATTAAATGATTACAAGGCATTTGTGAAACTACATAGAGTGTCTTTTTATAGAACTTTTTTTAGTGAGGGTTCAGTCATCAACATCTGTCTTTATAAATGCCAAAATACAAATTCCTTCACCCCATGCTACTTCTCATTCCCTGGATTTGACTTACATTAGTTCTCCAGAGACAAACAAACAAACAAACAAAAAACTGTAGACAAAGTTTCTTTCAGTTCAATATCCAAATATTTTTATTCAAATATCTCTTTAACCCTGGTTTTTATTTTACTTTTTCAAAGATGGGACCTGAGATTCAGAAATTGCTCAAAGCTACACAGCACAGAGTGGCAATACTAGAACATGAGGAGTCTACATTCTGAAAGTTGCTTGTTTATCAGGCCAGATAAGATCCCATTTAAACACTTGGTGCTCTTTCAGAAGTAAAGCTTCTGCAGATGTGGTGCTGGCCAACCCCTTCTTCTCCCTGTGGAGAGTAGATTCTAGGTGTCTCTACAGTTAAGACACTCTCAGACCTTTGGATTCTAAAGGTATCATGGGACCACTCAATATATGAGGAGGAAACAGGAGTCAAGAGTTATCTGCTCTGTAATTACAGCGGATCTCCTGAGAGCTTTCCCATAATGCTAACAACGATGATAGACAGTCAAAATAGAGGATCTTGCCTTGTATGTGTGAGGCAAGCACAACTGGTTAACTGCGATAGTACATTATAGAATTGATATTAATAACATCATGTATAAATTTACCAAAACCTTAGATGGAAATTCATTTTCATGTAACCCCACACACGTCAGTGGTAATCCCAATGCATTCGTGTTAGCTGAGGGGTTTTCTACCAACTCACTCCCTTCACATACCTAAAAGACTGGAGAGCACACTTCAAGGGCATGATGACTGGAAATTAAGGGGAAAAATCTTATTACAGAAGTCAATTTAAAATCTTATGCCAGAAGTCAATTTAATCATTTAAATCAATTCAGTACAAGGTAAAAAGTTATTGAAGATATTTTTGGAACAGGAGAAAAATAACCTGGGAGCTTCACTCGGGAAATGAGTTTGGTGTTGTATGTATTAGGAAGAGAGTAGGAGTGAGAAGATGATTTAAGATGCTACTGCATTTGTCCATACAACATGGGCTAGAAGCACGGGAGGGATGCAAGGGATAGTAGAGCACAGAAGCTCAATGACTTGGTTCCTCTTTTATTTATTTATTTATTTAAATTTATTTATTTATGTATTTATTTATTTTTAGCTGCGTTGGGTCTTTGTTGCTGTGCGCGCGGGCTTTTTCTACTTGCAGGAAGCATGGGCTACCTTTCGTTGCGGTGCGTGGACTTGTCATTGCAGTGGCTTCTCGTTGCAGAGCACGGGCTCTAGGCGCGCCGGCTTCAGTAGTTGTGGCTCGTGGGCTCCGTAGTTGTGGCTTGCAGGCTCTAGAGTGCAGGCTCAGTAGTTGTGGCACACGGGCTTAGCTGCTCTGTGGCATGTGGGATCTTCCCAGACCAGGGATCGAACCCATGTCCCCTGCATTGGCAAACGGATTCTTTTTGTTTGTTCTTTTGTGGTACGCGGGCCTCTCACTGCTGTGGCCTCTCCCATTGCGGAGCACAGGCTCCAGACGCGCAGGCTCAGCGGCCATGGCTCACAGGCCCAGCCGCTCCGCGGCATGTGGGATCTTCCCGGACCGGGGCATGAGCCCGCGTCCCCTGCATCGGCAGGCGGACTCTCAACCACTGCGCCACCAGGGTTCCTATTTTTTTTCCATTCTGTTACCGACCAGGGTTCTTGGCCTTCCCCAGTCAATAGAAATTGACTAGAGGCCAGAAAAGAAATTCAGGCAAGGCTTTATTGGGGCCCCTGCTGCAGCAGCGGGAAGCGAGAACAAACAACAGGTTCCCTTGCTTGCTCACTCCCTGAGCGGGGGCAAGCTTGTTCCTTATATGGGGTGAGGGTAGGGGTATCTCCAGAGGGGTGGCTTAGGTGTTCGCCCACCCCGTAGGTGGTGGTGTGTGCAGGGGGCATGCGTAGTACCCTGCTTTTGCTTCCAACACCCTGTTTTTGCTCCAGGCTCTTCAAAAATGGCAGTTGGGATTTTTGGTCCCTTTCTATCTTTTGGGTTCAGAATTAGTCTCAACTGAGCATGCATGCAGTTATTTTTAGTCCTATACAGTTTCTTTGTATTCTGTTGCTCAAGGAGAGGTGTGTCCAGGTGCAAGCATTGTAGCACTGCCACAAATGGTCCCAGGTCCCAGCAAAGGGTCCCAGGTCCCAGCCTGTCTCAATTCCACCTCCTCACATCTTCCCAAACTAGAACAAGAGTAAGAAGCCATGCAGACTGCTGGCAGTGGTCCTCACTATTCCCAAGGCAAAAGCCAGACCTGCAGCCCCTTATGTGAAGTTCTATTCAATCCAGTTTGAGTTACAGTTGCTCTAGGGAAGATTAAGCTTTCTGACTATTTTTAAAATGAAAGAGTTAGCTATAAATTCTAGGTTTTAGAATTTTAAATTTGAGACCTAATGCTAAGGCTCTCTTACTCCCCAAATTTTTTATCTAGTCTCTAACATAATAGTGATACAGAGATATTTGTACTGTATTTGGTTATGGGTGGTGGTTATTTGGAGTGTGGGTGGGCACACGTGCATGCTGCATCACTGATTTTACCATGAGTTAAACTTCAATCTGTTCCTTCCTATTTCCCACATCTTCTCATAACAAAAAGTGCTTAAATGACATTTTAAAATAACTTTCAGATTTTGTGTTACTATGTTATTAGAAAACCTTATTACACATTTTTGTCATCTTTTATAATTCTTAGTAGCAATGAAGTCTCCATTACATTCTTCCCTGCTGCCTAAGCCTTGGTTTATTTAATAGATGCTGGACATCAAAGTGTAACTAATGGGCCATAAGACAATTTTATCACCTTCACTGACTAATTACTAAAATGGCCTTTATTTAATTCTCTGAGGACTGATCTCCAAGAAAATTTCAACCTGGTGACAAAATGAACAGAAAACTCAGTGTTAAGCCTCCATGGTAACAGAGTAGCAAATAGTGGCCACTTGGATGGTAATAGTAAATATGAATCAAATTAGTACCTATCCAGTTCAATTATCATAACATTTGCTTAAAAACTGCTTTCTTCCTATAAAATTGAACCATTTAACTGATAACTGATTTTTTCCAGCCCAAAGAAAACAATTTTACTATAGTGGCCACTGATCAATTCTTTAACAAAACTTCTAGTTAAAGACTAACTTTTAGAAAAAAATTGACTTAATAGTTCCTATATAATTGAAGAGAGCCTAATAAGCCATTTTCCGTATTAGGATATAAAACCTTGTTAAGATAACTAAATATTAATAATGCTTTTTCACTCTTCAAATACAAATTAAGAAAAAAAAGGAACTTCTAAATGAAAATATGGAATCAATGAATTAAATTCAGCTAACACAAGTGAGCTTTACCCTTTAGAAATGGGCTGTACTTCTTACTAACCAAGGATTCCTGAAACAAGGAACCTGGCTTCACTTGTATTACCATAAATATTTTGATTCAAGAGAACATTAACTGATTTTCCATATCAGGAAAATACTTCATCTTTCAGGCCATCTTCAACAACTGTATGCAATTTTCAAGCGAGGAAAGGCAAAGACAAACCCAATCACTTATTAGCAGAGTTTGTGAAAACATAGTCAAAGTAGGCTGGTCTCTAATTTTGAGTTCAAAATTTTACCAAAAATCACATTTTTCTGAGCTAGTTAAGTAGACAATAGCCTCCCTGATCTGCCATTAATTTGAAAACATAATGATCTATCGTTTATTTTTTAATATTTGAAACTTGAAACAAAAGCCAAACACAGTTCTTAAACTGTTTGACTTCTCTTACACTTATCATAGCGTGTGATCCCTTAAGTGCGCAAACTGATTTCTTTTCTCTGTACATTATGTGTAACCAAGGTTTACAGATGTAGTTTGCCCTGGCGCACAAAGCCTTCACCAATGTGTTGCCATAACTAAACAGTTTACTTCACTTTCAGGCTGTAAACAGGGAATTTACAAGTTCTCCACTAATAGAAAAAGCCTACACATCTATTTTGAGTCTGTCTAGCCTGAAGTGCTGGAAAATTCTCAAGACATCCTCCTCAGGTCCACTGGGGGTGGGAGGGAAAAGTGAGGCTCATCAAGATAATAAGTCATCCTTGTACATATTCAACAGAAGGGACACAACTGAACACATCCAACTTATTCATACCTGTGGAGGATTGCTTTTTGTAGGATCTTAACATGTGTTTGCTGCCCTGTTTGGGAGAATTCAGTTCTGCTATAGAAGTCAAGAAAAAAATTGGAATGGATAAAACTCATAAGAAATGTCAGAAAGTAGGTCAGTCGATAAAGCATATTAAATATGGGTTGCATAAATGGAATCTATGGTGTTTAATATAAATAAAAACAATGAAGCAAATGAGAGTTTTATTTTGAGATAGAAAGGCATGGAAAGACCAAGAAAGCCTCAAATATTCATAAGGTACAGCTCATGCTGCCTCGGTGACAGCTATGGTATCGTGGGTGCAGCCACCCATTCATTCCCCAGATGTGCTCTACTTGTGGAATGCAGGTAAAAGCTACAGATGTGCAGTGAGCTACAACCATGGCCAGATGCTGGCCAGCTCCCCTGCTCTTACATCTCTCTGATAGAAAAGTGTGCGTTGGCTGAAGTCACCTTTCAGTTGCCAAGGCCCCTTGCTTCGCTTCCTGGATTAGTTTCCAATGGCTGCCATAACAAACTGCCCCAAACTTAGGGACTTAAACCACAATAATTAATTATCTTACAGTACTGTGGGTTGCAAGTCGGTCATGAATTTCACTGGGCAAAAGTCACGGTGTCAGCTGGGCTGCTTTCCTTTCTGAAGGCTTTACAGGAGAAGCCATTTTCTTGCCTTTTCTAACGCCTAGAGTCCACTGGCATTCTGTACCCAGTGGTCCCTTGCTTCATCTTCAAAGCCCGCAACAATCACACCTTTATGACCCTACATTCATCCTCACATCTGCCTTTGACTATAGCCAGGAAATGTACCCCAATGTTTAAGCACACGTTTGATCAGATTAGATTCATCTAAATAATCCAGTATCATCTCCCCACCTCAAGGTCCTTAACACAGTCACATCTGCAAAATCCCTTTTGCCGTGTAAGACAATATATTGGCAGCTTCTGGGAATTAGTGCATGAACATCTTTGGGGGCTATTCTGGCTACCGCACCTGCTATAACCACACTACCAGTGGGGAGGGCCACAGCACGTGAACATGACATAACCTAGGACTTGGGTAGGATGGGCCATCCATTTGCTTGCTCCCTATGCCAAGTGTGTCAGTTTAGTCAGTCCCTTTTCCTTTGCTATCCCTGTATATTTGTAATTTATTTAGTAAACATAGTGATTCAAGCATCTACATTTGGTATGTCTTTCTCTTTCATGAGCTCTGGAATGATCTGCCTGAGAGTGCACTCGGAGGATACCCTGGAATCAAACTCTCCAGACAACAGGATCTCAGTCTTGGTTGGTCCCCAGATGGAGCCTCTCAAACCTCACAACCTCATATATGTAAATCATGATTAATCTCAAATGAGAAAATAAATAATTGGTCATTTATCTTTCCTGGAATAAAACAAGTCCATTTCTGAAAGAATAGAAGATCAAGTCAATCAAAAAGAAACTTAGGGGCTTCCCTGGTGGCGCAGTGGTTGAGAGTCCGCCTGCCGATGCAGGGGACGCGGGTTTGTGCCCCGGTCCGGGAAGATCCCACATGCCGCGGAGCGGCTGGGCCCGTGAGCCATGGCCGCTAAGCCTGCGCGTCCGGGAGAGCCCACAGCAGTGAGAGGCCCGCGTACCGCAAAAAAAAAAAAAAAAAAAAAGAAACTTAGAAAGCTGAGTAGGAAGAAGTAGATATAGTAAGGGAAATAATTTTATTTCAATAGAAACTAGAAACCATAAGAGGCATACTGCTTGGATTACCAAGAATTATGACTTTAATCTAAGTAGAAATTGAAGGTCAAAGAGGGAATAATTTGTGGTAGACAAGAAAGGCCGGCT